>JBAKBP010003663.1:0-148862 GCA_037953745.1 Lithodes maja | reverse complement strand
ATGGTAAGAGGGTTTGATGGTGTCATGGTAAGCAGGGTTTGATGGTGTCATGGTAAGAGGGTTTGATGGTGTCATGGTAAGAGGGTTTGATGGTGTCATGGTAAGAGGGGTTTGATGGTGTTCATGGTAAGAGGGTTTGATGGTGTCATGGTAAGAGGGTTTGATGGTGTCATGGTAAGAGGGTTTGATGGTGTCATGGTAAGAGGGTTTGATGGTGTCATGGTAAGAGGGTTTGATGGTGTCATGGTAAGAGGGTTTGATGGTGTCATGGTAAGAGGGTTTGATGGTGTAATGGTTTGATGGTGTAATGGTTAGAGGTGGAATGGTGAGAGGGTGGAATGGTGACGAGGGTGTAATGGTGACGAGGGTGTAATGGTGACGAGGGTGTAATGGTGACGAGGGTGTAATGGTGACGAGGGTGTAATGGTGACGAGGGTGTAATGGTGACGGGGTGTAATGGTGACGAGGGTGTAATGGTGACGAGGGTGTAATGGTGACGAGGGTGTAATGGTGACGAGGGTGTAATGGTGACGAGGGTGTAATGGTGACGAGGGTGTAATGGTGACGAGGGTGTAATGGTGACGAGGGTGTAATGGTGACGAGGGTGTAATGGTGACGAGGGTGTAATGGTGACGAGGGTGTAATGGTGACGAGGGTGTAATGGTGACGAGGGTGTAATGGTGACGAGGGTGTAATGGTGACGAGGGTGTAATGGTGACGAGGGTGTAATGGTGACGAGGGTGTAATGGTGACGAGGGTGTAATGGTGACGAGGGTGTAATGGTGACGAGGGTGTAATGGTGACGAGGGTGTAATGGTGACGAGGGTGTAATGGTGACGAGGGATGTGTGGTGACGAGGGTGTAATGGTGACGAGGGTGTAATGGTGACGAGGGTGTAATGGTGACGAGGGTGTAATGGTGACGAGGTGTAATGGTGACGAGGGTGTAATGGTGACGAGGGTGTAATGGTGACGAGGGTGTAATGGTGACGAGGGTGTAATGGTGACGAGGGTGTAATGGTGACGAGGGTGTAATGGTGACGAGGGTGTAATGGTGACGAGGGTGTAATGGTGACGAGGGTGTAATGGTGACGAGGGTGTAAGGTGACGAGGGTGTAATGGTGACGAGGGTGTAATGGTGACGAGGGTGTAATGGTGACGAGGGTGTAATGGTGACGAGGGTGTAATGGTGACGAGGGTGTAATGGTGACGAGGGTGTAATGGTGACGAGGGTGTAATGGTGACGAGGGTGTAATGGTGAGAGGGGGTATTTGAGGGGTTTGATGGGGGGTTTGATGGGTGAGGGGGTTGATGGTGTAATGGGTGAGGGGGTTTGATGGTGTAATGGGTGAGGGGGTTTGATGGTGTATGGTTGGAGGGTTTAATGTGTAATGGTTGGGGGGTTTGATGGTGTAATGGTTGGGGGGGTTTGATGGTGTAATGGTTGGGGGTTTGATGGTGTAATGGTTAGAGGGTTTGAGATATTGCCAGTATTCTTACCAGTGTCGCCTCACGTCACAAACGGCCGATTGATAAAATAGCGGGAGCATTAAGCCTACGCTGTCTCTTAGTGCCCCCCTAAACGCCTTAACCCTCTGACGTATGACGCGATTTGAGCCTATTGGGTATACTTTAAAGCCTTTGTTACCATCAGGGGTATTTAGAAACTTAGGTTGGTTACCTCAACCTCTACAGTTGTATTTGAGTTAGCTGTGGGCAGAAAACTAATTTTGGAGAGTTAATTATGTGAGATTTTTTTCTTTTTTTTTCTAAACTGGCAACCACAGAGTCCTAAATGCGTGAAAGGGTTAATGTGGTAACCCAGGTTCGAATCCCGGGAAGGTCTCATGCTTTCATATATTTCATTAGGTGTTTTGGTGTTGGAAGTGAAATATATTAGGTTAGGTAAAAATACTTCAGCTCATTCGTACCTCTTCCATTATAGTCTGGGCTATTATTTCTGAGAGAGACCTGGACTCTATTTTCCGTGAAATTTCTAGAAAATCACATTTAGGCACTGCACTTGTGATCCTTGGATTATGGAGTAAGAAAAATCACTAATACTAAAAATTCTTGTAAATTGGCTTCAGTTACGTACAGATATCGGTAATGGTACAATTGAAGAGAACTAGAGCAGCCTTAATCACCATTATTCTTAAGGGAATATAGTTTTTGTTTTTTAACATTATTTTATTGGAAGATTTACAGTAGCTTAACCATTATTCCAACAATCTTAACCCTTTCACGCACATATGACGCCAGATTAGCAATAAGAAAGTTATCTCACTCTTATAATTACCTCTCTAAAATTAGTTTTCTGCCCACAGCTAACTCAGACAACTGCAGAGGATGAAGTAACTAAACCAAAGGTTTCTGAATACCCCTGACGGTAACAAAGGCTTTAAAGTATCCCCAATAGACTAAAAATCGCGTCATATGTCTGAGAGGATTAAGATAACACCTCTCCCCCCCCCCCCACACACACACACACACACACACACACACACACACACACACACACACTCATAGAGGGGAGAGTTATGAAGATCAGGGAAAATGTTGGGTTAAAGACAAAACAGTGTTACTTTCAATGCTTCCAAAACTCAATTTCTCCATTTGTCTGCTCGTCGCCCCCTTCCAGATAACTATGACCTACTCTTCAATAACATACAAATTTCGCTTCATCTTTTAAATATTCTTAGTGTCTCTTTTTCTTCTGATCTCTCTTAGAAAGATATTTTACCATTCTTGCTAAAACAGCTTCCCAGAAGTTGGGTGTGCTCAACCATCTCCGGGGGTTCTTTACCCCTGTGCAGCTTCTTGCTCTGTACAGGGGCACCATGCATCCAAGTATTTAGGTTTGTTCACGTGTGGGGAAGATACTCTCCCACAGCACTTCTAGACATAGTATAAAAGAAAGGCTTCCGTCTCACTAACTCTGTTGTCTCGCTTTGCTGCAATGTTGCATCTTTCCCTATTGTACCGCTATTACAATAATCAGTTCCTCGGAGCGCTCTGTGTATACCCCTCTTCGTAAAGCATGTAGCACCCTTCTTGCACGCAATCCCACCCCTACTCTGTGCAACTCGCTAACCCAAGAGTGAAAAGTTATTGTCTTCTATTCAACAGCTGAGCTCTGAAACTCTCCCAGAATCATAGTTTCCCTCTTCCTATGACTTAAATTGCTTCAAACTCGGGGTGTCTATGCATTTTGGCTCTAACGTCCCTTGATTTTGGCATGGTCGCACTTTAAATTCTGGGGGAGGCACTTGCTACAGGCAGTTCTGCCTTTTGTCTCCCTCACTCATATAGAAGAAAAAACTGTACTAATAACTCTCATATTGTTATAGTTGGTGGTAGCGTACTGGCTAATCAAGAGTTCAACTATATTGACGAGGTCTACTGAGAAGGTTGGTTGCCGTTATCACACTGGAATATTTTGAACACATATTTGCAATAAAATAATTGGATAATAATTACTGAAACTACCACTAACTTTCCCATGGTTTTCTTTTGGTTTTAGGCAGTTTTAATCATTCTACAGTAGTTTATATTAGTTAAAATCCCCGGAAAATAGTCCATTATCCAACGATCTTAACACTCAGATGTGTGTATTTTATGAGTAAACCAAAACAAATTTTTGCCTTGGGATATATGATGGTTGAGGGATGGGCTCACCCATTCCCCCCCCCCCCCCCCCCCCCCCGCCATGACTTATTGAAATCTGAATCTATTTTGCCTTAATAAAAGTTTCACTGCCGTCAATAGGGAGAATTATAGGGAGAGTTTTGTATGTTTTTAGTGCTTTATATAGTGCACATAAAATGTATTTCCGGAAGTTGAAACTAATTTTAATGATCTTTGCAACATCTTCATTCCATAATAGCCTTCAAATACTGAGAAATAATTTGTGGTAGTTTCGGTAATAAATCCCAAATGATTTACATAAGTTTGAAAGCTTATAAATCAAATTTAGTTAACTTTTATATGTTAAAGGATAATTCAGCAAAGGAAGTACCTGTGACTAAGAGCCGGTTCACTTACACCACTACCGTCGCCACCAGCACTTCCGGTACCAACACTCCTTCCCGCCGAACCATCACCTCTAGTACCAATACCCCAAGGTTCGAACCCAGTAGTCCGAACGGGGCCACATCCACTAATCCGTCGCTAAACACTAGTCCCTCCAACATCCAACAAAGAAAATTAACTTCCCAATCTGCAGAAATGTCTTCTGTCTGCACAAAAGTTTCCACCCCTGCTTCCTCCTCGAAGCTCTCGTCTCCCGCTCTGAACCTGCCCACACGCCTCCTAGCCTTGCCTGCCGTGGGGGACGCCTTCAGTCTAGCCTCTAGTGTCTACAACAAGTCTAAGGTACAGTAATTTTACCTTTGGATCAGTTCTCTTTATAAAAATATTAACCCAAACACTCCCAGCGACGGACTTTGGCAGTCGGTAAGTCACTCGCCAGTACCAGAGACTGACTAAATCGGCCGGTAATATGTGGTCCTTGTAACTGCCAGTATAGAGTGGTAGCTGCTAACATGACTTTGTAAACACTAAGGAATTGGCAATGCTTCTCAGCTTGGTTGCAAACCTCCACAGGCTGGCTGGGCCAGTGCTTTACCAACTTTTGAGTTAAGAGTGTTCTCTCTTGCCTCTAAAGCCATTTTGGCGACGCTGCCTGGTACTGGTGGGTCCACACTGCCTGGTACTGGTGGGTTCACACTGCCTGGTACTGGTGGGTATTTTATGGTAATCTGCTCGGGTACAGTATGGGATAACGGCTTTTAATATTAGTGTTTGTAGTATTTTAAACTAGGTAGGCCCATTGAAGAGCCAGTGATATATGTATATACTAATTTAGCACAAATAAACAAATAAAATTATACCTCCTTGCCTTGAAACTCTCTATAAAGACACTTTATTCAGGACTACCGTGGTGTTGGGTTAATGCTACGGGCGGCAGAAGGGTCCCTGAGGGTGGCTGTGGGCGTAGCAACACCCATCACACACCCATTGGTTACTGGCATGGGTGAATGGGTGGTACTGGACCAATGGGCGTGCAACAAACTGGATGCCGTGGAGAAAAAGCTGCCGCTCATAACACAACCCACAGCGGAGGTAAACAATATACAGTTTCTTTTCACCTAACGATAGATTGAATCTCTTGGCAGCACATTTCTCAATACTTGTTGGAAAATTTTGAAACTACTTTGTCTCTGAATCATTAAGACAGTTCTATATAATTAGCACCATATTTCACTACACAATCTTCACACTTGTGAACTATACTCTATGCATGCATGCACGCACTGTGCCCCTGTACAGAGAAAGAAGCTGTGCAGGGCTAAAGAACCCCTGCAGGCGGTTGAACACTCTGTTTCTGGGAAGCTGTTTTAGCTAGTGGTTGTTCTTCCCCAAGCTGCCTGGCCGAACAGCCCCAAGGCCCAGAGAAAGGCAAAGGCCATAATAGAGTGCACCCACAGAACCCTTCCTGCTGACCACAATAAAGCCTGGGTGACCAAAGCTACTCCATGGCGGGGAGCTGAGGAAGGTGCAGAAACTCCCGGGAAACCAAATCTCCCACCCAGGGCCCTGTGCCCCTCAGCAATTATGAAGAGAAAGTTGAGGGGTTGTTGCTGTTCCCTAAGCTGCCTGGCCGAACAGCCCAGAGTCTCTAAAGAAGGCCATGGCCACAGTTGGGATTTCCCACAGAGCTCTCAAGGAGTGTAGATTGTGCATGTTGGCATAAGTGGTTGTGTGAAATGCAGTCTTCTATGATGTGTTTAATAGTATGGGGTGCTGTGTTACAACCTGGACAAGAGTAGACGACTGACTCATCCAGTCTCTTCTGATAGCTCAGAAGGGCTGGATGGTGTCTGCATCTCAGCCTGGCCAGGTGGACTCTGATGGATTTAGGGAGGTCATGCCTGCAGCTGTGTTTATGAGTGAGTGGATAGAACGGCGAGAGATAGGAGTATGGATGTGCTTTTGGAAGCTGGTTTGGGGTAGGCAGGGAGGGAGAGCAGATAGTATTTGTGTGTGATGGGTGTTTTTTTAATATTTCTTGGATGTGTTGCCATGTAGTGTAGTGGGTGGTGTTGGTTCGTGGAGGCTGCTGCCAGGAGTTGAGTGCCTCTTTTGTCCAGATGGTCTTTGACTTTGAGGACTTTGGTTTCTTGATGTAGGTGATCTGTAGGTAAAGTAGCTGTGCAGCCTGTGGTGATTTTTAGGTCTTTATTTTGAATAGTCTGTAAGGTCTTATGTGCTTCAGCTAGGTTAGAAGCCCAGGCCGAGCTTACGTATTCAATCACTGATCTTCTGTAATGTTTGTAAACTGTGGTGGTGGTTTCTTTGTAGTGTCCAAATGTGGGCAAGTGACTTGAGGGCATTAAGTCTGGGTGTCAGTTTCTTTTTAATGTTTGGTCTGCTGTTTGAATGTCATTTGAGTATCATGTTACTCCTAGGAATTTGGGTGAGTGTGTGTTAGGGCTATGTTTATGGTGAGTTGTGGGGAGTATGTGTGATCTTCTGTCCAGCTTGTGGGGAGGGTTGCAGTGGATTTGGCTGGGGCTAAATTAAGTCTGTAGTGCACCAGGCATGTAATGTGTTGAGATAGGATTGAAGGAGATCTGTTGCTGTGCCTGGGTCTTGGTGTGTGCATGTGAGTGCTATGTCATCTGCATAGGAGGCTGTTTATTTTGGGTGTATTTATATCCTCCATGTACAGATGAAAGAGTGCGGGTGACAGGATGGATCCTTGCGGGATTCAGTTTGGGAAATTTCTGATGCTAGATGACTGACCGGCCAAAGATACTTGTGCACATCTGCCTGCTAGTAAGTTTGCCAGCCACCTTTGTGTTGTGAATGTTTGTGTTGTAAATTTTGTTAGGTTGTGGCGGCGGATGGCATCGAAGGCTTTACTAATGTTGAGTGTGGCAAGTAGTGATCTGTGGTCTGGCAGAGCTGATGCTGTCAAAAGCTTTGTGTAAAGTCTGTAAGAAGAGTTTGGATTACAGTGGCCTGAAGCCATTTTGTGTTGGAGCTAGGGGTAAGGCGTGTGTAATTAGTTGTAGTACAAGGTGTTCTATGACTTTGGAGGGGGTGCAGAGGATTGTGATGGGGCGGTGTGAGGATGGTAGCGTGGAGTCTTTGTTGGGTTTGGGGAAAGTGATGATGCCATGCGTTCAGGTGTCTGGTATTGTTGTGTGAATAACTGTAGTTTGATATGTTAGAGAGTGCTTGTATGCCTTGTGGTCCCAGGTGTATGTTGCGTATGTTTAGGCCACAGGCGGGTGAGTGCTTGAGATTGTTGATGTGCTTTGTCTGGTAGTTCGCGAAGGGTGCATAGTCAGGGTCTGTGGGGAATTGTCTCTTACGTCTGATGACAAATCAGTCTTTATGGGGTTTTATGTAGCTGATATGAAAAGTGATGAATGAGTGTTTGCTTGTTTACATGAAGGATTAGTCCGTTGTTGTGATTGCGTTTTGTTGCTGTTGGAAAGTGTGCTGCTGTTTAGTGTTTTGTAGAGTTTTTTAGTTTGTTTTGTGATAAAGTATTTGTAGGAAGTTATTACAGTTTAGCGTTTGTTGTTTTTGTATTTTGTTGTTGATCTGGGTGTTGAGTGCTTGGATTTGTTATGTGATTTATTGTGTGTGGGGTGCTGAGTGTTTCAGTGTGTCGTGTAGTCTGATTAGGTTTTTAATTTCTGGTGAGAAGTTGGGAGTTTTTTTCCTGTAACTTCTTGGAATGTGCTAGTTAGCATTTTGGATAGTTGTGTTGAATGTGTGGACCGCATTGTTGATAGTGATGGGTGTGCTGTTTAGGGTTTCAAAGTGTTCCGTTTCATTTGTGAAAGCTTCCCAGTTGGCTCTTTTATAATTAGTGTAAGTGTGTCTGTGGCTAGCTGGGGTGAGTCTGGTTTTGGTGGTGATAATGATCGAGAGGTGGTCTGAGCCTAAGGTTTCTAACTACCTTCCAGGATGTTGTGGGGTCGAGTTCTGGGCAGGTAAAGGTGATATCTGGAGATGATGGGGCGTATGGTTTTGTTGATGGATGTCGTTGAGGATTTAAAGTTTATCCGATTGGTGTTGTAGAACCAGCCCTCTGTCTGTGTCGGGGTTGTCGACAAACTAGGCAGACATCTTGGCGTTTAAGTTACCACCCAGGATGATGTGTGGGGTGTTTGTGAAATGTTGTAGTTGTGGTATGTGCATGCATTAACATTCATACATAAAATTTTAAGACAGCGTTTCACACATGTGCAGTTTCAGTCTCTTGTCCTAATGGCGGCATTCCGGGCAACCCTGTTAAGGGCTGCTTCACTTGTCAAGTTCTTGGATTTGAGATTGGCACATATAGTCCGATCCCAGGTCTTCCTCGGTCCACCCCTTGGTGAAGCTCCCTCCACAATCACAGACCTGCATTTTTTCACCCAATTTTGTTCATCCATTCTCTCCACATGCATCCCAGTCTACTTGTACGCATCACCTCGCTAATACTCTTTGTACCTAAACATCTCTTCAGCTCCACATTTGTTATTCTATCCTGTAGCCTGGCCCCACACATCTATCTCGCCATTCTCATCTCATTAAGTTCCATTCTGTTGACATCCTCTACTTTAACGGCCCATGTTTCTGAGGCAGAAGTCCTCGCACTTCTAACACATGAGGCATACACCTTTCCCTTCAGGGAGAGAGGCATTCTTTTCATGGTCAGGATTGGCAGCAGTTTTCTGAACTTCCCCCAGCCACATCTAATTCTAGTAACCATGGCAGCCTCGGCCCCACCACCGGCAGAGATGGTATCTCCTAGGTAACAAAACTTGTTCACCAGCTCCAATGGCTCCTTTCCAAAATTCACAGCCACAGGATCAGCACTTAACTCAAGCTCGCCTTTGCAAACTACGCACTCAAATTTCTCTATTTCTGACTTTTTCTTCGGCAGGGGTCCCTTTATTCTACTACAGCGCTTATTCCCATGGTCCACCCAGCGTAGACGGATGCTACATTGAATCGCGTTAACGCCCACACCCTTTCCACACACTGCACATGGGTATGCACTGCTCTTTTTCCACATTGCCTGGTCTCAATCTACAATGCATAACTTTGGTTTTGTTAATATTGACTCTTAAACCCTTGCTCGCCATGCCTTCTCTCCATTCTCTGAATTTGGCCTCGGCATCTTGCATACTGTCGGCTATTAGGACTAAATAGTCTGCATAAAACCGTTCCAACAAGAGTCTGCCTCTAAAAGCTCTAGACAGTGCCTCCAAGACCATAATAAAGAGGGGGGCTTAACACTGAACCCTGATTGACTCCATCACAGACTGCGAACTAATCACTCTGTACACCCTTCACCCTCACCGCACTAAGCGAATCTTCATAAATCTTAATGATCACATGCACCAGCCATTCTTCCACACAAAGTTTCCTTATAGCCCACTGCACAACATCTCTAGGCACCATATCAAAGGCTTTCTCCAAGTCTACAAACTCAAAGTAAAGATTCTTGCCTTTTAGTAAGTATCTGTCCTGTATCTGCCTGACTATGAAGATGGCATCGGTTGTACCCCGTCCTGGCATAAAACCAAACTGCATATCATCAATGGAGATGCTTTGCCTGATCAAAGACTTTCTCACAGACCTTCATGATTTGGTCAAGCATTTTCAGGCCCCTATAATTTACTCTATCTAGCGCATCCCCTCTTCCTTTGTATATATTTACTATCACACTTTTGAGCCAATCCTGTGGGATTTTCTCATCTTTAACCCGGCAAGCGCGATAGGCCTCACGGAAGGCTTCCTATAGGGAACGCGATAGGCCTCACGGAAGCAAGACCATAAAAAAAGCTTTCCACAAAAAAAAGGGCCTATCAAAACAAAGGAATTTGTCTCTAGGTGAGATAATTCCCCTCCAGTACTCCATGTAAATCTCACCCACCCTCCTTCCCCACCTTATTCCCCCCTCCCCTCAATTCTCACCTATTTTCCCTCTTATCATCATTTATCGGTTATTTTTCTCTCCCGCGATAATGTAGCACAAGTGGGTTGCAGAAAAGATCGTTATGTAACACCCAGACACCGGCCCACACCGCCCCGCTCGTCTCAGTTACCTCACAGACAGCGAGAGGAGGGTTGCCTGTGGCTCTCTCGCCTGAGATTATGACCGGGTGGCCAATATCTTAGTTTTTCACCACCCAAATGCTTTTCCCACTTATTTTAGCACTCTTGAAGGTTCATATATACATCATATATGTAAAATAAAAGCATACCGAAAACAAAATGCTCTATATTGTAAATATAACTAATTCTGTCGGAATCCAAGGCTAGAAATGCACAAATAACTACCCTAGCCCCTAGGTCTATTTAGCGCTTGTCAGGTTAATAATGGTGTTTATCAACTGTGTATTCGTTGGGTACTGTGGGGGATTTTTGAAGAGGGATGTATGGGTTTATGATTGTTATGTTGGATGTGTTGCCAGTGCGTATTTTAATGGATTGTATTTCTGTTTTTATCATTTGGGGGGGAGGAGGGATTTGGTATGTGCACTGGTGACTATATATGTTATGTCTGTGTACCAGGGTGATGAGACCACCGCTGAGTGGTGTTCTTTCCAAGAGATCCGAAAAAAAGTCGCTAAGATTATTATGAGAAAATGAAGAGTTAATTTGTATGTTGAAGAGTAGGTCATAGTTTTCTGGAAGGGGGCGACGAGTAGACAGATGGAAAAATTAAGTTTTGGAAGCATTGAAAGTAAAATGGGTTTTCGGTCGCTATTATAGATCGTAGAGAAATGAGAAGATGGGTGTTTTATGGCCTCCTTACGTGAGTTTTGGAGTTCCTGCTGTGAATAATTGTGGAAGGCTAGTTGAATAGTGTAGTAATCAGCATATGAGTGAATAGAGCTGGACGTGCAGTTGAGAACTTAATTAATGAATAATAGGAAGAGAATTGGAGATAAGACGGAACTTTTTTGAACACCGGAGTTGATAGGTCGAGGAAGTGAACGGTGGAAGTCCACAATCGCAGCTATGGAACGGCCAGGAAGGAAATTAGAGACAAAGTCACAGATGGAGGGATAGAAACTGCATCAGGGTAGTTTGGAAATAAGTGATTGTGCCAGACTCAATTCACATGTACATACTGTAGCCTCCGATAGTTCAGTTGGAATGATTGTAAATGCTAAGATTGGTATGCAGGATTCGAAACTGCATAATAAATCGTAGGCTTGTGCAACATTCTTTAACTGTCTTCGTGGTGCAAGGCATAAGTGTGCTTATTTCCGGTGTGAGCGTCCTGGGTTCGAATCCCCAGACTGCCACATGTTTGTTAATTTCATTAATCAAGTTTAGGAGTAAAGTTGGTTAGTGGAGAGAACATAATATGTCTAGCACAACCGAAAGTCTCGCTGAAGTCCCGAATGGAGGATTACAAAGAGTTAGTAAGATTAGAAAGATCACCAGTAGAGCGGCCCTTAATGAAGCCATACTGGTGGTCTGAGAGTAGGTTATGGGAAGATAAATACATTTTGAGTATAAATTAGATGGTTGGAGAGTTGAGAGCGGTCACCCTTCTTTGAGACAGGTTGAAAGCGCAAACTTTCAGCAAGAAGGAAAGACTTTAGAAGAGAGTCTGAAGAGTTTTCCTAGGCAGGGAGTCTGCACGGAATCATTTTTTTTAGTACAATAGGAGGAACACCGTCCGGACCGTACGCCTACTTAGGATTAAGCTCGAAGAGGGTGGAAAGTACGGTCGCGCTAATAAATCATACCCAGCTGATCTCTCTGTGGGGAGATTGTAGGCACCAATCGATCAGGGCTAGACCCAGGTGAGGTTATAGGCATGTGATAGTCGCTGGAACTCCTGTTTCATTTGCTTGGCCTCTCTTACTGATTTTCTTTGTGCCTCATTTACACTGAGAGCAATCCAGCTAGCTCTCACAAACACCTCTTCCTCCTATCCACTTCACTACACTAAACATGCACACCACACTTCATTCCTCCACACCAAAATTAAAAAAACACAAAATGATGAATTTTAGCCCAGCCTCGGAGTCCCCAGGGGGGGGGGGGGGGGGGGGGGAGACCATAAATGCCCCCTCACCCGACCGACCATCCCCTGACGACCCCACACAATTACCTGGACCTCGGCCTGTTACTGTTTCTATTAATTTCTGCAACATTCGCGGAATTTCCTCTAACTTTCACTCTGTTGAGCACCATCTCTCCTCCTACAAACCTGATCTTCTCTTCACCGAAACCCAGGTGTCTGTAGCAACATCCAGCAACCCCTTCTCTGTATCCTCCTACTTTCTCTATCCTAGTTTCAAAGCCAATGGCGGATGTTGTGCATATGTGCACAACAAACTCACTTGCTCTCGTGTTCCTGATTTAGACTCCTTTGAATTTTCAACTTTATGGCTCAAACTTTCCTGTCATTCTCTTACTAAATATTTCTGTGCTGTCTATCTTTCCCCTAACTCTACCAACTTTCCTAAATTCTTTGACTATCTAAACTACAGTGGAACGCATTCTATCCATTTCTCCTTTCTCAGAAATCTCCATCTTAGGAGATTTAAACGTTCACCACCGCCAATGGCTCTCCTCTCACACTACTGATCCACCTGGTGAACAAGCCTACGTCTTTTCTATCCTAAATGACCTAGAGCAGTTAGTTCAGCAACCCACCCGTATCCCGGATCGCATCGGAGATTGGCCCAACATTCTTGACTTGTTTCTAACTTCTAACCCTTCTTCTTATACTGTAAATCTTTTCTCTCCTTTGGGCTGCTCAGACCATAAACTTATCTGTCACCTGTCCTATCTCTCCAGTACAGCCACCCGATCCTCCTAGCCGGCGGCGCTTGTGGCACTTTGGCACTGCCGACTGAGAGGCTCTTCGGCAGTACTTCTTTGATTTCCCATGGAATGATTTCTGCTTCCATGGCAGAGGACCCTCTGAGAGTGCTGAACGCATTACCGAGGTAATCCTATCGGGCATGGAAGCATACATTCCATTCTTTCTCTCAGACTAATGCTAAAAAATCTTGGTTTACTCATGCCTGTTCTACTGCTGTCCGCAATAAGGAGGAAGCATTCAAACGGTACCGGCGCCTTAAAACTCAAGACTCTCATTCTTCATATGTTTCTGCCCGGAATCAAGCCAAATCTGTTCTTCGACTTGCCAAACACTCTTTCATCAATAATAAATGCACTGAACTATCCAAGTCTAGCTCTTCCCAAGCTTTCTGGCATCTAGCCAAAAACCTCCAACAATTTCTCTTCCTCGTCTTTCCCTCCCCTTTCCCACTCTGATGGCACAACCATCACTTCTTCCTCTGACAAAGCTAAACTCTTCGCTCAAACTTTTGCTAGAAACTCCACCTTGGATGATTCCGGTGCTATTCCTCCCTCTCCACCCTCCTCTCTTACTTATGCCTAATATCCTAATCTCTTCTAAAGATGTACTTTCTACCCTCTCTGGGCTTAACACTAATAAGGCGTACGGTCCGGACGGTGTTCCTCCTGTTCTCAAAAACTGTGCTTCCGTGCTGACTCCCTGCCTAGGCAAACTCTTTAGTCTCTGTCTATCCTCTAACGTCTTCCTTTCATGCTGGAAGTTTGCTCACATTCAACCTGTCCCAAAGAAGGGTGACCGCTCTCAACCCTCCAACTATCGTCCAATTGATCTTATCTCTTGTCTTTCTAAAGTTTTTGAAACTATTCTTGCTTCCAAATTTCTTAAGCATTTCTCTTCTCATAATCTGCTCTCAGATCGCCAGTATGGCTTCCTTAAGGGTCGCTCTACTGGTGATCTTCTTTCATATCTTACTAACTCTTGGTCATCCTCCTTTCGGGACTTCGGTGAGACTTTTTCTATTGCACTAGACATATCGAAAGCCTTCGATAGTCTGGCATAAATCTTTAATTTCTAAACTACCCTCCTTCGGTTTCTATCCCTCCATCTGTGCCTTTGTCTCTAATTTCCTTTCCGGCCGTTCCATAGCTGCGGTTGTGGACGGCCATTGTTCACTTCCTCACCCTATAAACTCCGGTGTTCCTCAGGGCTCTGTCCTATCTCCTATTCTCTTTCTAATTTTTATAATTGATCTCTTTAACTGTACCTTAATTCCCATCCATTCATACGCAGACGACTCAACCTTACACTACTCCATTAGTTTTTCAGAACGCCCCAGCCAGCAATCCCTCAACGACAAACGTAATGAAGCCATAGAACTCTTAAATTCTGATCTAAATACTATTTCCAATTGGGGCAGAGAAAACCTTGTTAACTTTAATGCTTCCAAAACCCAATTTCTCCATCTATCTACCCCTCAGGATCTCCCAGCGGACTATCCCTTATTCTTCAACAATACAAAAATCGACCCTTCATCTTCTCTCAATATTCTTGGTGTCTCCTTTTTCTTCTGCTCTCATTTGGAAGGACCATATTACCAGTCTTGCTAAGGCAGCCTCCCAGAAGCTGGGTGTGCTCAAACGCCTTAGGGGGTTCTTTTCCCCTGCACAGCTTCTTGCTCTGTACAGGGGCATAGTGCGCCCTTGTATTGAGTATTGTTCACATGTGTGGGGAGGTTCCTCTCACACCGCTCTCCTAGACAAAGTTGAAAGGAAGGCCTTTCGTATCATTAACTCCCGTCCACTCACCAACTCTCTGCAATCTCTCTCTCCGCCGCAATGTTGCATCTCTCTCGCTATTCTATCGCTACTATAATAATCAGTGTTCCTCAGAGCTATCCCAGTGCATACCACCTCCTTTACGTAGGGCACGTGGTACCAGTCTTGCAACTCAATCCCACCCCTACTCTGTGTCACTCTCCAACCCAAGAGTGAAACGTTACTCTCAAACTTTCTTCTACTCAACATCTGAGCTCTGGAACTCTCTCCCAGAATCAGTCTTTCCCTCTTCCTATGACTTAAATTGCTTCAAACTCAGTGTCTAGGCATTTTGGCTCTAACGTCCCTTGATTTTGGCCCTGTCACTCTTTCAACTATGGGAGAGGCACTCGCTATAGACAGTTATGCCTTTTGCCTCCCTCAATCACATAGAAAAAAAAAAAGCTTGTCATTAAGTTTGGCTTGCTCTGTGTTGTATTAATGTTTGTCAGATGTTGAATAGGGTGGGTACGTGTAGGAACAAGTTTGTATATTTTACTCAATACGAAGAAATTAAGCTTTAGATATTGCTGATACCAATTATTGATCAAAACATACTTGGTGCCGGGACATCATTTATTAGCGCGACTGTACATCCTTGGAATAGATTAGGATATAGGAGGATGGATATTAGTCACAAACTTCTTAACCCATACTGTACCAACTAAGTTTTCTCAATTTAATTGTTACTTACTATTAGACTATTTTATTTAAGTTAGGAAGGTCTTCTAGCAATAATAAGGCTTCAAACTATCTCTACCATCCTATTTACAAGTGACTGCGTCTCTTCCGTGGATTGACTTCTCAGTCTACCTAGATTGGAAGCCAAAGGGTCACATTTTTTCCTTTGCCCCCTCAACTTTCTCTTCATAATTGCTGAGGGGCACAGGGCCCTAGGTAGGGCTTTGGTTTCCTGGGAGTTTCCGCACCCTCCTCAGCTCCCTGCCATGGAGTGGCTTCGGTCACCCAGGCTTTATTGTGGTCGGCAGTGAGGGTTCTGTGGGGGCGCACAGTTATGGCCTTGGCCTTGCTCGGGGCCTTGGGACTGTTCGGCCAGGCAGCTTGGGGAACAACAACTACCACAGATCCTTCCTAGGGGGCAGAATATAGTCTAAATATAGCTAGAATACAATATAACAAACGTCGCTGGTACTCAAAGGGTTAAGGAGAGGCAGACCGTTTTTCTGGACTCCTTCTCCCTAATGTTTAGCTCCACTAGTTTTGAGATTATAAGATGTTCGGCCCATTAGTTTGGCGATTTTAACACCTTTCGCCCCATTTAGTTGTCAATTTTAAGACTTTTCGTGCCATTTAGGTGCCTATTTTTTCCTGGCGAGTGAAAGCTAGCCTGCAATTTTAAGAGGAACTGGCCTTTGGCCGGGAAATATTTCTACCGAAAAATTTACAAATTTATCTAGGGTGCTTTTCTAAGCTTGATGGAAGTCTAGGGAGGAAACTAAAAAAATATTTGAATAAATGAATTAATAGACTAAACAAACGGCCAGTCTCCCCTTGGTATGCATAATCAACAATATGAATCTAACTTACAGTAAAAAAAAATGGGCACTCTAGCTCTATTAGAAGTGAATCTCGACCTCTAAGCGTACCAACTGCCTTAAGGATCAATGTCTATGTTGCTTCTTTTCCTTTATAATTCAGTCTGTGAGAGACTTGCAGAGTTTGGCGTTGACCGTGGTGGCAGGAACAACTACGGACTATCCTCTCTCCCTCACTGCTGCCCTGGCCGTCCGTGCTGCAGCCACACTCGTTCAGGTAATATTTTGTTTTCCTATATTCCAAGCTCTGTCTTGAGTCTTCCCCCCCCCCCCCCAAAAAAAAAGGAAAAGTGGGGATTGGGCCTGAGTATATACAGTAGATAGATATTTTAACTACTCCCTCTCTGGTATAGGGTGAGATCCTGTTCATTCTTCAAACAAAATTATATATTCTATAAGTTTCAATCAGGTTTCAGATGCATGAACTCGACAGACTCCTGTCTCATCCACTTAACGGATCACATTCGTAAAGAAATTTCAAAAGGTAACTAAACCGGTATGGTTCTTCTTGATCTACAAAAAGCGTTTGACACCGTAGACCATGATATCCTATGTAATAAACTACAAGCTATGGGCATAGGGTCTGTGAACTGGTTTAAATCTTCTCTTAGTGGTAGAACCCAAAGAGTCAAAATTGATGATAATATATATGATCCTATGCCAATTAACTGTGGGGTC
This sequence comes from Lithodes maja, assembly GCA_037953745.1. Taxonomy (NCBI): domain Eukaryota; kingdom Metazoa; phylum Arthropoda; class Malacostraca; order Decapoda; family Lithodidae; genus Lithodes; species Lithodes maja. Next base: position 131,950 of record JBAKBP010003663.1, on the reverse strand, counting down.
CCAAAGGGAAGCATCCTTGGTCCCTTGCTCTTTCTCCGTTAAGTGAATGACTTGGAACTGAGCGTCTCTTGTAAATTATTACTGTATGCAGACGACAGCGTGCTTCTGGTTTCAGGAAAAGACCCAATAAGTATTGCCGCTTCACTTTCCAAAGAACTAGCATCATGTAGTGAATGGCTAGTGGACAATAGACCATCTCTTCACCTGGGCAAGACTGAAGCCATCTTATGTGGAACAAAACCCAAACTGAAAGACATTGTGGGCTTCTCGGTCAACTGTAATGATATTCCTATAAAAACAGTGTCACAAGTTAAATATCTCGGACTGAAACTGGACGAGAGTTTGTCAGGTGAAACCATTTTGGAATCTATCCTGAGTAAGTGTAGAGCACGTATAAAATACCTGTATAGAAAGGTGGGATGCTTGCCCGCGGCGACCAAAAAGACCCTCTGCCAAGCGCTTGTTCAATGTCATTTTGACTATTCTGTGTCATCCTGGTACTCTGCATCATCTAAATCAGCACAGCACAAACTTCAGGGCACTCAAAATAAAATGGTTAGGTTCATGCTGAACCTAGGACCCAGATCACATGTTGGCCAGGAACAACTTCAGTCACTAGGTATGCTCAATGTTTCTGACAGGGCCAAACAAATCAGGCTAACTAATGCCTTCAAAATTTTCTAGGACAGAGCTCCAGAGTATATAAAGAATGATTTTGTTAAAGCAAATGAGAGGAGTAGACATCATACAAGAAACATGAAGTTTAATTTTAAGGTCCCGAGAATCCAAGGACAGGGTAAGCAAACCTTCTTCACTGCCATCAAAGACTGGAACGACCTACCCCACTTAGTCCATGAAAAGAGAACACTGTATTCCTTCAGACTTAGCCTGAAGGAACACCTGAACCGGACAGCTGCGAGAAGGGAGCACCAAGCTTATGTCTACTACTAAATACGACATAAGAGATAGACAAACCAAACTGAAATGATTACTGATTACGGATTACTGATATTTACTATAGGATGTAAGGTATCTTAAAATAACCCCCTAGAAATACTTTCTCTAAAGTATATATTTCTTTATCCTCTCTTTTTCCCCAGCTAACCTAATCCCACAAGGACTCCAATGGAAATACGCCTAACGGCCTTATTGGGCTATCCTTAGTTGGAATTATGCAAGGCTGGTACAGGTCATATTTGTAACAAACTATGTGGTACCAACTCTGTAAATTGCTGACTGAATAAATATTATTATTATTATTACCGCTCAATACATTGAAGCCCGTGAGGTATCTCCTGTTAACCCGGCAAGCGCGATAGGCCTCACGGAAGGCTTCCTATAGGGAACGCGATAGGCCTCACGGAAGGAAGACCATAAAAAAAGCTTTCCCCCCCCAAAAAAAAGGCCTATCAAAACAAAGGAATTTGTCTCTAGGTGAGATAATTCCCCTCCAGTACTCATCCATGTAAATCTCACCCACCCCCCTCCCCTCCTTCCCCACCTTATTCCCCCCTCCCTCCCCTCCTCAATTATCACCTATTTTCCCTCTTATTATCATTTATCGGTTATTTTTCTCTCCCGCGATAATGTAGCACAAGTGGGTTGCAGAAAAGATAGTTATGTAACACCCAGACACCGGCCCACACCGCCCCGCTCGTCTCGGTTACCTCACAGACAGCGAGAGAGGAGGGTTGCCTGTGGCTCTCTCTCGCCGGAGATTATGACCGGGTGGCCAATATCTTCGTTGTTCACCACCCAAATGCTTTTCCCACTTATTTTAGCACTCTTGAAGGTTCATATATACATCATATATGTAAAATAAAAGCATACCGAAAACAAATTATGCTCTATATTGTAAATATAACTAATTCTGTCAGAATCCAAGGCTAGAAATGCACAAATAACTACCCTAGCCCCTAGTTCTATTTAGCGCTTGTCAGGTTTTAAGGGGGAGATGGGCCGGTTTTATGGTCTAATTTCTCACTCATGTTCAGCCCAATTAGTTTTCAGATTTTAAGACTTTTACCCCATTAGTGTCGATTTTAAGACTTTAAGACTCATTTCATTGTCAATATATTGAGACTTCTTGTGGTACTGTATTTAGGTGTCAATTGTTTTCCTGGTGAATGATAGGGAGCCTGTAATTTTGGAAGAACCAGCTTTCGGCCGCGAAATTATTCTGCCGAAAAATTTAAAGATTTCTCTATAATGGGGATCTACTGTATGTTTTAATTTATCTATAATGGGGATCTACTGGATGTTTTAATTTATCTATAATGGGGATCTACTGGATGTTTTAATTTATCTACAATGGGGATTACTGGATGTTTTAATTTATCTATAATGGGGATCTACTGGATGTTTTAATTTATCTATAATGGGGATCTACTGGATGTTTTAATTTATCTATAATGGGGATCTACTGGATGTTTAGCTATAATGGGGATCTACTGGATGTTTTAATTTATCTATAATGGGAATCTACTGGATGTTTTAATTTATCTATAATGGAGATCTACTGGATGTTTTAATTTATCTATAATGGGGATCTACTGGATGTTTTAATTTATCTATAATGGGGATCTACTGGATGTTTTAATTTATCTATAATGGGGATCTACTGGATGTTTTAATTTATCTATAATGGAGATCTACTGGATGTTTAGCTATAATGGGGATCTACTGGATGTTTTAATTTATCTATAATGGGGATCTACTGTATGTTCTAAGTTTGATGAAAGTCTAGGGAGGAAACTAGAAACCTAATTAACCCTTTGAGTACCAGCGATGTGTGATATAATTTACACTAGCTATATTTATAAGACATTATGCAGCTTAGGAAGGATCCGTTGTCGTTAAAATAATGCTAGAGATAGTTTGAAGCCCTATTAATGCTAGAGGTCTTCCGTAAGCTGAGTAAAATAGTCTAATCGTTGCTAGAATATGATTAAAAGGACGTCCCTGATACTGCATGGGTTGATAAAGGACGTCCCTGGTACTGCATGGGTTGATAAAGGACGTCCCTGGTACTGCATGGGTTGATAAAGGACGTCCCTGGTACTGCATGGGTTGATAAAGGACGTCCCTGGTACTGCATGGGTTGATAAAGGACGTCCCTGGTACTGCATGGGTTGATAAAGGACGTCCCTGGTACTGCATGGGTTGATAAAGGACGTCCCTGGTACTGCATGGGTTGATAAAGGACGTCCCTGGTACTGCATGGGTTGATAAAGGACGTCCCTGGTACTGCATGGGTTGATAAAGGACGTCCCTGGTACTGCATGGGTTGATAAAGGACGTCCCTGGTACTGCATGGGTTGATAAAGGACGTCCCTGGTACTGCATGGGTTGATAAAGGACGTCCCTGGTACTGCATGGGTTGATAAAGGACGTCCCTGGTACTGCATGGGTTGATAAAGGACGTCCCTGGTACTGCATGGGTTGATAAAGGACGTCCCTGGTACTGCGTGGGTTGATAAAGGACGTCCCTGGTACTGCGTGGGTTGATAAAGGACGTCCCTGGTACTGCGTGGGTTGATAAAGGACGTCCCTGGTACTGCATGGGTTGATAAAGGACGTCCCTGGTACTGCATGGGTTGATAAATTTAACTATCCCCCTTATAGTTTTACAGTTAAGGGGAGACTGGCAGTTTGCTTGGTCTATTAATTAATTTATTCATATTTTAGTTTCTTCCCTAGATCTCCATCGAACTTAGAAAAACACCCCCTAGACCCCCTTCAAGATAGATTTGTACAGTTTTCGGTAGAAAAATTTCCCGGCCAAAGGCCGGTTCCTTTTAAAATTGCAGGCTCGCTATCGCTCTTTAGGAAATAATACACCTAAATGGCACGAAAGGTCTTAAAATTTACAACGAAATGGGGCGAAAGGTGTTAAAATGCCAAACTAATGGGCCGAAAGTCTTAGTTTCAAAGCAAGCGAGTCTAAACATTAGGGAGAAGGGGGTCCAGAAAAAGAGTCTGCCTCTCCTTAAGTGAGCTGTCTGGGTGTTGCTCTCATTGTCAATATTAAGAACTTTTGTGCTATTTAGGTGTATTTTTCTGGCGGACGATAGTGTCTGTATTTTTTAAAGAACCGGCTTTCGGCCGGAAAAATTTACCAATTAATCTAGAAGGGGATCTAATGGATTTAGTTTTAAGTTTGATAGAGGTATAGGGAGGAAACTAGAAAACAACAAATATGACTAAAATCTACCAAAAAGTTAACTATCTTTTTTTAGTTAAGTGAGCTGTCTGGTGGTTACCGTGGTCGTATGGCGGAGGGTGTTGCTCTACGCTGCCTCCAAACTGCTACCACCCTCCTCCACCACTGTCTACCACACCAAGAACCCCAGCCCTCCACCCAGACAAGTACGATCACTAGTTATTATGTTCTCTCCACCAACCAACTTTACTCCTAAACTCGATTAATGAAATTAACAAACTCATGTGGCAGTCCGGGGATTCGAACCCAGGACGCTCACACCGAAAATAAACACAATTATGCATTGCGCCACAAAGACTGTTAAAGAATGATGCACAAGCCTACGATTTATTATGCAGTTTCGAATCCTGCATACCAATCTTAGCATGTACATTCATTCCAACTGGGATATCGGAGGCTATGAATAGGTGAATGGAAAGAGTAATTAATGGGGCGCTTAACCCTAGGGAAAGACTAGATATAAACTACTCTTGAACCAGAATTAATTGGATATTATAATTGACTACTAACGAGTTTCAGGCTATAAGGAAGTTAGAGCTGCAAACAGACATAGAAAAGAAATGCAATAATTTAGATATCTGGCGAGTAGAAATTATGTTGAATTAAAGCGCGGTTTTTAGTGTTTCCTAGACTTCCATCAAGCTTGAAATTACACCCCCTTGACTCCTTTTCAAGATAAATTTGTAAATTTTTCGGTAGAAAAAAATTCCCGGCCTAAGGCCGGTTACTCTTAAATTACAGGCTCTTTATCGCTCGCCAGGAAAAAATACACTTAAATGGGACGAAAGGTCTTAAAAGTGACCTAAATGGGGTGAAAGTTCTTAAAATTGCCAAACTAAGGGGGCGAACGTCTTAAAGTCTCAAAAGCAATGGGGCTAAACATGAGGGAGAAAGGGGTAAAGAAAAAAATGCGTAGTGGAAATCTGGCCTTAAGTTACAGTATATTCTGTATATTCATACCATGTTTTGGCTGGTAATCCTGCCATAGTTTCAAGCCATCAGGAAGTTACACATAGATATTTATAACCTGGTTTAAGGGGAGGTTTTTAGTTTGGTCCCTAGATATCCTTCAAGCTTAAGATTACACCCTCTTGACCCCCTTTCAAGATCAATTTTTACATTTTTCGGTTGAAAAATTTCCCGGCTAAAAGCCGGTTCCTCTTAAATTACAGGCTCGCTATCGCTCGCCAGGATAAAATGCACTTAAATGGCACGAAAGGTCTTAAAATTAACAGAAATGGGTTGAATGTTCTTAAAATCGTCAAAATAATGGGGGCAAAAGTCTTCCAATTAGAAACTCAATGAGGCTAAACATGAGGGAGAAAAGAGTCTAGAAAAAAAAAATCCTGTAGTAGATATCTCTTTACACCAATAACACTCTAAATGCAAGTATGAGGTTCTCCCAGGATTCGAACCTAGTATATCACATCAGTTTTGGCCCCAACTCTGTTCCTCATTCATATCAATGATCTCATATCTACCACTCATAATCCAATACATTCCTACGCAGATGACTCAACACTCCACAGTTCCTTCACATTTACCAATTCTTTCACCCAACCCGATATTATAAATTCAAAAATAAACTCTGCAATTTCTCTGAACCAGGACATTTCTAGAATGAATGAATGGGGACAAAAGAATCTAGTTTCCTTTAATGCACAGAAAACTAAGTACATTCAATTTTCTAACCGACAATCTCAGACTCTCATTTTTTTAATGATGTAAATATTCCCACTTCCCCTAGTATTGACATTCTCGGTGTAACATTAACTACTAACTTGAGCTGGACACATTATGTTAGAAGCATTGATAAGAATGCCTCTAAAAAAACAGACTTGTACAGAGTTCGAGAATTCTTCACTGACGAGCAGTTGGCCGTAATATAGAAGTCATGTGCGTTCTCAGATGGATTACTGTTCACCTCTGGAGTGGAAGTAGAGTGGTTGCAGTGAGGCAGTTGGACAACATTCAAAATAAAGCTAGTAGATTAATCCATAACCCTGCAATCACACAGGACCTTCCTACATTATCCATACGAAGAAACTTTGCATCCTTTGCATTATTCTACAGATATTTTCACAGCAATTGTTCAGAGGAACTTGCTTCAATTGTGCCGCCTCTCCACATCTTTCCCCGTAGAACTAGGGCAGCTGAGAGCGCCCATGAATTTACACTTTCTCTTCCACAATGCAGAACTTCTGCTTATCAAAATTAATTTATCCCTAGAACTAATACTCTTTGGAATTCACTTCCCTCGAGTTTCTTTCCACAAACTTACAATCTACAAAAGTTTAAATCTAGTTGTTACAAACATTTTATGAATGGAGGATGCCTTTAGGCACATGGACCTTTTTGTTTTATCTGTTTTTCCTTCCTCCGTTCATTGTCTCTTAAAAAAAAAAAAAATAAATAAATAAAAGTTCTAACCATTACACCATTAAGGCCGTTATAAGTACAGCACATGACTGCGATTAATTACTGAAGTACGGTCACGGTATATTTATTAATACATAAAACTATACTAATCATACTGACCATTCATCAGAAATCTACACTATTCACCCCTTAACGTACGGTCGCGCTAATAAGTCATGGCCCAGCTGTCATTAAGTTTGGCTTGCTCTGTGATGTATTAACCCTCTCAGACATATGACTCTATTTTGAGCCTATTAGGGATACTTTAAAGCCTTTGTTACCATCAGGGGTATTTCGAAACCTTTAGTTTAGTTACTTAAACCTCTGCAGTTGTCTTTGAGTTAGCTGTGGACAGAAAACTAATTTTGGAGAGGTAATTATAAGAGTGAGAACTCTATTTCTTATTGCTAATCTGGCAACCTCAGTCATATGTGCGTGAAAGGGTTAACGGCTGTCAGATCTTGAATAGGGTGGGGAAGTGTAGGAACATGTTTATATACTTCACTGGAAATGAAGCTTGGATATTGCTGATCCTAATTATTGATGAAAAACATACATGGTGCCGGGACATTCCTTATTAGCGCGACTGTACCGGTAATGTCTTGTTAACTGTATTATGGCTTCCATTAGATTATTTTATTCAGTTTAAAAAGGGCCTCCAGGTATTAAGGAGACTTGGGCCGGTTTTCTGGACTATCTCCTGTTTAGCCCCATTAGTTTTCAGATTTTAAGATGTTTGCCCCTTTAGTTAGTCGATTTTAAGACTATTCGCCCCATTTCTTGGTCAATATTTAGACCTTTCGTGCTATTTAAGTGTATTCTTTCCCTGGTGAACGATAGTGAGCCTGTAATGTTGGAAGAACGACATTTTTCTACCGAAGAATTTAAAAATTAATCTAGAAGGGGATCTAATGGATGTTTAACATTTGATGGAGGTCTAGGGAGGAAACTAGAAAAAATAATTAACACTTGCAAAAAGTGAACCATCTCCACTTAAGGGGAGATTTGCACCTACAGGATTTTTTTCTGGACCCCTTCCTCCCTCATGTTTAGCCCCATTGCTTTTGATATTTTAAGACGTTCGCCCCATTAGTTTGGCGATTTTAAGAACCGTCTCTCCATTTCTGTCAATTTTAAGACTGTTCGTGCCATTTAGGTGTCTATTTTTTCCTGGCGAGCGATAGCGAGCCTGTAATTTAAGGGGAATCGTCCTTCGGCCAGGACATTTTTCTATCTAAAAATTTATCTCGAAAGGGGGTCTAGAGAGTTATTTTAAGTTTGATGGAAGTCTAGGGAATCTACTAAAAACCTCCCCTTAACAGGCTTGGAACCATCTCGCTTGACCATTTTCACTACCACAGACTTCTTGAACTTCACACTATAGTCTAAACATAATTGCTACAATAAAATCGAAAAGACTTCACCGGTAAAGATTGGGTTAAGGGGAGATTTCCACTTCAGGGATATTTTTCTGGACTCCTTTATCCCTCATGGTTAGCCCCATTGCATTTGATATAAGACGTTCGCCCCATTAGTTTGGCGATTTTAAGAACTTTCGCCCCATTTCTGTCAATTTTAAGACTTTTCGTGCCATTTAGGTTTTTTTTTTCTGGCGAGCGATAGCGAGCCTGTAATTTAAGAGGAAACTGCCTTCGGCCGGGACATTTTTCTACCGAAAAATTTAAAAGTTTTTCTTGAAAGGGGATCTAGGGGCTGTAATGTTAAGCTTGATGGAAGTCTAGGGAACGAACTAAAAACTTCTCTTTAAATGTCTCTTCTATATTGCTGTATTGAACTCCATAGCTTCCTTATAGCCTGAAACTCGTAAGTGGTCTATTGGTTCTATCTAATAGTTCACAAAGAAAGTGTTAACCCTTACAGTACCAGAGACGTACTTTTTATCATTCTGGCAACTATTAGACTATTATATTCAGCTTAGGAAAGACTTCTAGCAATAATAAGTCTTAAATATATCTCTACCAACCATTTCCACTACCACAGATGCATTTCTCTTCATAATTGCTGAGGGGCACAGGGCCCTGGGTGGGGGCTTTGGGTTCCCGGGTGTTTCCGCACCCTCCTCAGCTCCCCGCCATGGAGTGGCTTCGGTCACCCAGGCTTTATTGTGGTCGGCAGGGAGGGTTCTGTGGGGGCGCTCAGTTATGGCCTTGGCCTTGCTCTGGGCCTTGGGGCTGTTTGGCCAGGCAGCTTGGGGAACAACAACCACAGATCCTTCCTAAGCTGCATAATATCGTCAACAAACTTTAAACTCTTTAATACTTTAATACATCTAGAATAAAGTATAGCACAAGTCTCTGGTACTCAAAGGGTTAAGGGAGGGTGATGGTTATTTGTTGCTACATTTATTCATTCATATTTTTTCCTTACTAGACTTAAATAAAGTTTAAACAAAACTAAACAAATCCAGGCCCCCTTCAAGATATATTTGTACATTTTTCAGTAGAAAAATGTCTCGACCGAAGGCCGGTTCTTCATAAGAATACAGGCTCGCTATCTCTCGCCAGAAAAAAAATGCATCTAAAAAGCTAAATGGCACGAAAGTTCTTAAATTGACAAGGAAATGGGGCAAAAGGTGGTAAAATCACCAAACTAATGGGCCGAAAGTCTTAAAATCTAAACATAATAGAGGTAAACCAGAGGAAGAAGGGGTCCCATGATGCCCTTTACCTCTTAACACTATCTGGTCCGACGTTTTCTGACTTATATTTTTGATTTATATTGAGGATTTTGCTTTATTTTACCATTTTCCTAGGCTGACTGAAATGCCTTACCCTACTGCCTTCCAACTAAAGTGCCATCCCAGACTCCCTTCAAGCTAAAATTGTAAAATTTTCTATAGAAAAATTTCCCGATGGGAAGCTGTTTTTCGGCAAAATTTGTTATTATTTTGCACCGGTATCGGAAAGTAATTTAACACCTAACTGGCGGTACCAGTTCTATGACAGGCTAGAGATAAATGGACAATGACGCGGTACCCGTCATATGACTGGCGGCATTCTGAGCACATTAGTGGCTCCGAGGGAGTATGTGCGTTGGGAAGATGATAGGCGGGCCCTGACTGTTCGGCACAACTGACACCGCCGCTGCAACATCCCACACACTCGGCCTCGTGAGACCAGGAAAAACTTGGGAAAATTACCTAATTTTTGGGTTTTTAACCTTCAGTTGCTCGATCGCTACAGGATAACCCGTTGTCGTACAAGGATGATTCAGGTGTCATTGGAAAGCTCTATTATCGCCCTTTCACGGATACATAATTGTATTATGCTCTGGCTCTTCTTTATGCATGAAAAAGAGCATGGAATAAAGCTAGTTTAGGGTAATCTGCCCGCTTGGCAGGTAGATGTTCTAAACTGCCCCGATTGTTTTAGGGTTAAAGATCGAAAAATCTGGAATTTTTGTTTCGCCAAGTTTAAATAAACACCTGGATGAGGGTAAACTTTGTAAAATGGTAGGCTGAATGAGGCCGAATGGCTACTAACCAGAAAAGAAAAAAAAAGGGTTTGCCCCCTTAACGCTTACGTTGCGGGTATATTTTTCTATTTCCGCCATATTAGGGCTCATTCAGGCACTCTTGATTGAGAAAGTGTCTGGATGAAATTAAATTTATTCAGCCAAAAACTAGAAGAAACTAGCTTAAAAATGACACTAAAACATAGCTTGCGGGGTTCACTTGCAGTGCTACCATAGATATTTGCTAAAATTCGCAATTATTGCTAATGTATTGCTAAATTTGCCTTTGGCATTGCTGTATATCTCTCGAAAGTATGGCGCGTACTCCTCAGTGGACTGGCCGGCTGGCTGACTGAAAGATGGGTGGTCTGTCGTGCTCCCTCTCGCTCTATTCTACAGTCTTTAAGAGGCTTTAAAAGCCAGTAAATTGTTGTAAATTCCCATGGCGTTTCGAAACTTCTCCCGCAGTAAATGGGTTAATAATACTTCAAATGTACCCCCAATAGCTGCAGATAGCGGGGAAGTGAGCGAGTCTGCCAGAGCTCTGTTGTATAAGGCTAGGTGTTGTCTGATGCACGCCTTCAATGACTTACTTCAACAACTCAACCACACTCAAGATTCTACACCTCACCAGGTAAGAAACTAAAAATATTTGAAATTATTTTTCTGCATTGTAGATTGAGATGAGGCGGTGTCGAAAAGAGCGGTGTATACCCAAGTGCAGTGTGGAAAGGGTGTGGGCGCTAACTCGATTCGGTGTAGCATCTGTCAATGTTAGGTTCACCATGGGAGTATGCGCTGTAATAGAATAAAAGGACCCCTGCCGAAGGATAAGTAAAAAAAAAAGGAAATTTGAGTGCGTAGTGTGCAAGGGCGAGCTTGTGTTAAATGATGACCCTGTGGCTGTGAATTTTGGAAATGAGTCATTGGAGCTGGTGGACAAGTTTTGTTATTACCTAGGAGATGCCATCTCTGCCGGTGGTGGGGCCGAGGCTGCCACTGTCGCTAGAATTAGATGTGGCTGGGGGAAGTTCAGAGAACTGCCAATTATGACTATGAAAAGAATGAGATGAGAATGGCGAGCTGGATGTGCTGGGCCAAACTGCAGGATAGAATAACTGATGAGCCGAGACGCTTGGGTATAAAGAGTATTAGCGAGGAGATGCGTACAGGTAGACTGGGATGGTATGGGAATGTGGAGAGAATGGATTAACAAAACTGGGTGAAAAGATGAAAGTCTGTTTGTGGAGGGAGCTGCACCAAGGGGTGGACAGAGGAAGACTTGGGATCGGACTAAAAGTGCCGATCTCAAATACAAAAAACTTGATAAGTGAAGCCGCCCTTAATATGGTTGCCTGGAATGCCGCCATTAGGACAAGAGACTGAAACTGCACTATGCATGGAGCACCATGTCTCAAAATGTTGTGCATTTATGTAAATAGACTTAAAAATAAACTACCATGTCTCTTTAAACCCTAATGTTTGTATATATCTGGCAGGCTGGTGGTTTATGTCCGGGCGGCCACAGCCGGAGTGGACCACTGACCCGCAGTGTGGCCCTGGTACTTAACACCCTGGCCCACATCTTGGTCTGCTACTGGGCCCTCTTGTCCCGGATTTTGGGTCCCTTGAAGGCAGCGTTCCCAGAGGAGGCGGTGGATAGAGCCCGAGCTGTGTTCCTCACCAGAATCTACGTCGGAGTGGCCGTCTCAATGTTTACTGCCAGGAGGATCAGGGTGAGGCAACTAAATTGGTGTTGAAATAACTTTGGGAGGAAACTCAAAAATAAATATAAATAAATACATGACCAAAAACCAAGCACATACCCCTTTAAGGTTCACTATCTGATCATACCTCTTGTGGGTTACTATATTTTTGTTGATTGATTCTTGAGGATTTTACTTGCTTTTGTAATTTTTTAGCCAGTTTTGTAGTTTGTCCCCTAGGGTAACAAAATTACCTTCCCAAGTTTCCTTCAAACTATAAAATGCTCACTCAGGCCCCCTTTAATGCTCACTCAGGCCCCCTTTAATGCTCACTCAGGCCCCCTTTAATGCTCACTCAGGCCCCCTTTAATGCTCACTCAGGCCCCCTTTAATGATCACTCAGGCCCCCTTTAATGCTCACTCAGGCCCCCTTTAATGCTCACTCAGGCCCCCTTTAATGCTCACTCAGGCCCCCTTTAATGCTCACTCAGGCCCCCTTTAATGCTCACTCAGGCCCCCTTTAATGCTCACTCAGGCCCCCTTTAATGCTCACTCAGGCCCCCTTTAATGCTCACTCAGGCCCCCTTTAATGCTCACTCAGGCCCCCTTTAATGCTCACTCAGGCCCCCTTTAATGCTCACTCAGGCCCCCTTTAATGCTCACTCAGGCCCCCTTTAATGCTCACTCAGGCCCCCTTTAATGCTCACTCAGGCCCCCTTTAATGCTCACTCAGGCCCCCTTTAATGCTCACTCAGGCCCCCTTTAATGCTCACTCAGGCCCCCTTTAATGCTCACTCAGGCCCCCTTTAATGCTCACTCAGGCCCCCTTTAATGCTCACTCAGGCCCCCTTTAATGCTCACTCAGGCCCCCTTTAATGCTCACTCAGGCCCCCTTTAATGCTCACTCAGGCCCCCTTTAATGCTCACTCAGGCCCCCTTTAATGCTCACTCGGGCCCCCTTTAATGCTCACTCGGGCCCCCTTTAATGCTCACTCGGGCCCCCTTTAATGCTCACTCGGGCCCCCTTTAATGCTCACTCGGGCCCCCTTTAATGCTCACTCGGGCCCCCTTTAATGCTCACTCGGGCCCCCTTTAATGCTCACTCGGGCCCCCTTTAATGCTCACTCGGGCCCCCTTTAATGCTCACTCGGGCCCCCTTTAATGCTCACTCGGGCCCCCTTTAATGCTCACTCGGGCCCCCTTTAATGCTCACTCGGGCCCCCTTTAATGCTCACTCGGGCCCCCTTTAATGCTCACTCGGGCCCCCTTTAATGCTCACTCGGGCCCCCTTTAATGCTCACTCGGGCCCCCTTTAATGCTCACTCGGGCCCCCTTTAATGCTCACTCGGGCCCCCTTTAATGCTCACTCGGGCCCCCTTTAATGCTCACTCGGGCCCCCTTTAATGCTCACTCGGGCCCCCTTTAATGCTCACTCGGGCCCCCTTTAATGCTCACTCGGGCCCCCTTTAATGCTCACTCGGGCCCCCTTTAATGCTCACTCGGGCCCCCTTTAATGCTCACTCGGGCCCCCTTTAATGCTCACTCGGGCCCCCTTTAATGCTCACTCGGGCCCCCTTTAATGCTCACTCGGGCCCCCTTTAATGCTCACTCGGGCCCCCTTTAATGCTCACTCGGGCCCCCTTTAATGCTCACTCGGGCCCCCTTTAATGCTCACTCGGGCCCCCTTTAATGCTCACTCGGGCCCCCTTTAATGCTCACTCGGGCCCCCTTTAATGCTCACTCGGGCCCCCTTTAATGCTCACTCGGGCCCCCTTTAATGCTCACTCAGGCCCCCTTTAATGCTCACTCAGGCCCCCTTTAATGCTCACTCAGGCCCCCTTTAATGCTCACTCAGGCCCCCTTTAATGCTCACTCAGGCCCCCTTTAATGCTCACTCAGGCCCCCTTTAATGCTCACTCAGGCCCCCTTTAATGCTCACTCAGGCCCCCTTTAATGCTCACTCAGGCCCCCTTTAATGCTCACTCAGGCCCCCTTTAATGCTCACTCAGGCCCCCTTTAATGCTCACTCAGGCCCCCTTTAATGCTCACTCAGGCCCCCTTTAATGCTCACTCAGGCCCCCTTTAATGCTCACTCAGGCCCCCTTTAATGCTCACTCAGGCCCCCTTTAATGCTCACTCAGGCCCCCTTTAATGCTCACTCAGGCCCCCTTTAATGCTCACTCAGGCCCCCTTTAATGCTCACTCAGGCCCCCTTTAATGCTCACTCAGGCCCCCTTTAATGCTCACTCAGGCCCCCTTTAATGCTCACTCAGGCCCCCTTTAATGCTCACTCAGGCCCCCTTTAATGCTCACTCAGGCCCCCTTTAATGCTCACTCAGGCCCCCTTTAATGCTCACTCAGGCCCCCTTTAATGCTCACTCAGGCCCCCTTTAATGCTCACTCAGGCCCCCTTTAATGCTCACTCAGGCCCCCTTTAATGCTCACTCAGGCCCCCTTTAATGCTCACTCAGGCCCCCTTTAATGCTCACTCAGGCCCCCTTTAATGCTCACTCAGGCCCCCTTTAATGCTCACTCAGGCCCCCTTTAATGCTCACTCAGGCCCCCTTTAATGCTCACTCAGGCCCCCTTTAATGCTCACTCAGGCCCCCTTTAATGCTCACTCAGGCCCCCTTTAATGCTCACTCAGGCCCCCTTTAATGCTCACTCAGGCCCCCTTTAATGCTCACTCAGGCCCCCTTTAATGCTCACTCAGGCCCCCTTTAATGCTCACTCAGGCCCCCTTTAATGCTCACTCAGGCCCCCTTTAATGCTCACTCAGGCCCCCTTTAATGCTCACTCAGGCCCCCTTTAATGCTCACTCAGGCCCCCTTTAATGCTCACTCAGGCCCCCTTTAATGCTCACTCAGGCCCCCTTTAATGCTCACTCAGGCCCCCTTTAATGCTCACTCAGGCCCCCTTTAATGCTCACTCAGGCCCCCTTTAATGCTCACTCAGGCCCCCTTTAATGCTCACTCAGGCCCCCTTTAATGCTCACTCAGGCCCCCTTTAATGCTCACTCAGGCCCCCTTTAATGCTCACTCAGGCCCCCTTTAATGCTCACTCAGGCCCCCTTTAATGCTCACTCAGGCCCCCGTTAATGCTCACTCAGGCCCCCGTTAATGCTCACTCAGGCCCCCGTTAATGCTCACTCAGGCCCCCGTTAATGCTCACTCAGGCCCCCGTTAATGCTCACTCAGGCCCCCGTTAATGCTCACTCAGGCCCCCGTTAATGCTCACTCAGGCCCCCGTTAATGCTCACTCAGGCCCCCGTTAATGCTCACTCAGGCCCCCGTTAATGCTCACTCAGGCCCCCGTTAATGCTCACTCAGGCCCCCGTTAATGCTCACTCAGGCCCCCGTTAATGCTCGCTCAGGCCCCCGTTAATGCTCACTCAGGCCCCCGTTAATGCTCGCTCAGGCCCCCGTTAATGCTCACTCAGGCCCCCGTTAATGCTCGCTCAGGCCCCCTTTAATGCTCACTCAGGCCCCCTTTAATGCTCACTCAGGCCCCCTTTAATGCTCACTCAGGCCCCCTTTAATGCTCACTCAGGCCCCCTTTAATGCTCACTCAGGCCCCCTTTAATGCTCACTCAGGCCCCCTTTAATGCTCACTCAGGCCCCCTTTAATGCTCACTCAGGCCCCCTTTAATGCTCACTCAGGCCCCCTTTAATGCTCACTCAGGCCCCCTTTAATGCTCACTCAGGCCCCCTTTAATGCTCACTCAGGCCCCCTTTAATGCTCACTCAGGCCCCCTTTAATGCTCACTCAGGCCCCCTTTAAGTTAAATGCTAAACAAAAATTGGTGGGAAATGTCTCTGGCCAACGGCTGATTTCTTTCAACTTGCATGCAGACTATTGCTCACCCAGAAAACTTCTTGTTTTTACCAAACGAATGGGGTGAAATGCCTTAGAATCTCCAAACTAATGGAGCGAAACATGAGGTATAAAAAGGAAGAACAAAGCATGCCCAAATAAGATTCTCTTACGGCATATCCATACTCAAATCACCCACCGAACCATCCAGTCACTCTAAGAAAACCCTTCGCTACATGCACGGCCCCCTGAAGTCCATCCCTCAGAAATTCTTGTCCGGGCTGTAACACCACACACACTATCGAACACATTATGGAAGACTGCAAAACACATAATCACTTAAGGGGAGGCAGGCAGTTTGTGTGCTCTATTAATTAATTTATTCATATATTGTCTTAGTTTCCTCGCTATACCTCCATCAAGCTTAGAAAAATACCCCCTAGACCCTTAGAGATAAATTTGTAAATTTTTCGGTAGAAAAATTTCCCGGGCGAAAGCCGGTTCCTCTTAAAATTGCAGGATCGCTATCGCTCGCCAGGAAAAAATAGATTCCTAAATGGCACGAAAGTTCTTAAAATTTAAAACGAAATGGGGCGCAACATTTTAAAATTGCCGAACTAAGGGACCGAACGTATTATAATCTCAAAACTAGTGGGGCTAAACATTAGGGAGAAGGGGGTCTAGAAAAACGGTCTGCCTCTCCTAAAGTCAACACTACACACACTATCAGACACATTATGGAAGACTGCACAACCACTTGCAACACAACACCCACTCCTTGAAAATTTTGTGGGAAAACCCGGTCTCGGCCATGGCCTTCCTTTGCGGCTCGGGGCTGTTCGGCCAGGCAGCCGAGGGAACAACAAAAACTACTACTATAGTCTATTTGTTTCCAGCTGAAGGTAAATAGTCTTTTCTATCTTTGTTACTCGGGTATAAGGTAGATTTGTTAGCGAAATATGATGTTAATTATGAAAAGTTGGCATTAATAACACACAGCCATAGTAGTTTCATATATTTCCAGTAAATATCGAGAAATGTGATAATTATGAAAACTTGGCATTAATAAGACACACAGCCATAGTAGTTTCATATATTTCCATTAAATATCGAGAAATCACCTAAGAGATTCAATTTACCATCAGCTGGAAAAAATAGAGTATAATATTACTACTACTACCTTACAGCTACCCTAAAATAGAGTATTACTACTACTACCTTACAGCTAACCTAAAATAGAGTATATTACTACCTTACAGCTAACCTAAAATAGAGTATATTACTACTACTATCTTACAGCTAACCTAAAATAGAGTATATTACTACTACTACTACTACCTTACAGCTAACCTAAAATAGAGTAAATTACTACTACTACCTTACAGCTAACCTAAAATAGAGTATATTACTACTACTACTACCTTACAGCTAACCTAAAATAGAGTATATTACTACTACTACCTTACAGCTAACCTAAAATAGAGTATATTACTACTACTACTACTACCTTACAGCTAACCTAAAATAGAGTATATTACTACTACCTTACAGCTAACCTAAAATACAGTATATTACTACTACTACCTTACAGCTAACCTAAAATAGAGTATATTACTACTACTACTACGACTACTACTACCACCTTACAGCTAACCTAAAAGCATACTATTCTACCTGTTTAGGAGTGGGTCCGAGGCTTCTTGGAGGAGCTGGCACGGGAGCAGAGCAAGAAGAGAGGAACCTTCCCTACAACTTCTACAATATAGTGATGTTCTTCCTACCATGTACAGTTGAACACTTAATTTCAACAATAATGTAACTCTCTGTACCAGTGACTTCTTTTCAATTTCATGAGTTATATTTAGACGGTTTTCTGCAGTTTAAAAAGGATATATGGTAGTAATAAGGGCTAAGTGAGATGGTTAGAAGCCTGTTAATTATTGTAAGTCCTTTTGAAACTGAACAAAATAGTCTAAAAGTTGCCAGAATAAAGTTAAAAATACGTCGCCGGTACAGAAGAGGTTAAATGTTCTAATAGTTTGTTCCAATATGAATAGATACACCGAAGAAAGTTATT
The DNA here is from genome assembly GCA_037953745.1 of Lithodes maja. Lineage (NCBI taxonomy): Eukaryota > Metazoa > Arthropoda > Malacostraca > Decapoda > Lithodidae > Lithodes > Lithodes maja. The sequence goes on along the minus strand of JBAKBP010003663.1, from coordinate 114,240 downwards.
TATTCTATTATATTTTACAATTGAGTGTTTAAATGTTTGTAGTTCATTCAATGGCCTTTTATGGATTTTGATAAATTTTTAATTTCGAAACTTTGTAATTCATTCTACTCTAAATGTTTAATAAATGTTGAAAGTTACTTATATATTATCCACTACACCATATTCCTTGTAAGTAGACTATATTGGGAGAACTGTAAGGGAGTGAAATTTGTATTTTTTTTTAGATAGAAACATTTCCCGGCCAAAGGCCGCTATCTCTAAAAATTACAGGCTCGCCATCGCTCGCCAGGAAAAAAATACTCTATGTGGCACGAAAGGTCTTTATATTGATAAAGTACTGGGAAGAAAATGATTAAAATCGACAAACTAATGGGGCGAATTTCATAAAATCTGAAGACTTATGGGACTAAACATGAAGGGGGACCAGAACAACGGGCCACCTCTCCATAAACATGAAGGGGGACCAGAACAATGGGCCACCTCTCCATAAACCTGAAGGGGGACCAGAACAACTGGCCACCTCTCCATAAACCTGAAGGGGGACCAGAACAACGGCCCACCTCTCCATAAACATGAAGGGGGACCAGAACAACGGCCCACCTCTCCATAAACATGAAGGGGGACCAGAACAACGGCCCACATCTCCATAAACATGAAGGGGGACCAGAACAACGGCCCAAATCTCCATAAACATGAAGGGGGACCAGAACAACGGCCCACCTCTCCATAAACATGAAGGGGGACCAGAACAACGGCCACCTCTCCATAAACATGAAGGGGGACCAGAACAACGGCCCACCTCTCCATAAACATGAAGGGGGAACAGAACAACGGGCCACCTCTCCATAAACATGAAGGGGGACCAGAACAACGGGCCACCTCTCCATAAACATGAAGGGGGACCAGAACAACGGGCCACCTCTCCATAAACATGAAGGGGGACCAGAACAACGGGCCACCTCACCATAAACATGAAGGGGGACCAGAACAACGGCCCACCTCTCCATAAACATGAAGGGGGACCAGAACAACGGGCCACCTCTCCATAAACATGAAGGGGGACCAGAACAACGGGCCTCTTCTCCATAAACATGAAGGGGGACCAGAACAACGGGCCACCTCTCCATAAACATGAAGGGGGACCAGAACAACGGGCCACCTCACCATAAACATGAAGGGAGACCAGAACAACGGGCCACCTCTCCATAAACATGAAAGGGGACCAGAACAACGGCCCACCTCTCCATAAACATGAAGGGGGACCAGAACAACGGGCCACCTCTCCATAAACATGAAGGGGGACCAGAACAACAATGGGCCTCTTCTCCATAAACATGAAGGGGGACCAGAACAACGGGCCACCTCTCCATAAAGAGTTAAGTTTGTTCCCTAGACTTTCATCAAACTTTGAAAAAATTAACCGAAAGACTCTTCCCTTTGAGATAAATATTTACATTTTTCGGTAGAAAAATGCGAAAGCTGAAGGCAGACTCATCAATTGCAGGCTGCTATCGCTCTCCAAGAAAAAACTTCAAAGGCACGGAAAGTTTCAAAATTGACAAACCTAGTGGGCAAACTTCTTAAAATTTAAAAATGAATGGGGCTGAAGCGAGGGAGATGGCAGTCCAGAAAAAATACCCTCTTGCATTTGAAAGTAAATAGTAGAACCAACTTCTTAAAATCTCAAAACTACTGGGGCTAAACATTAGGGAGAAGGTTCAGAAAAACGGTCTGTCTCTCCTTAATCATTTAGAATGTATACAGAAAAATTTACAAATTTATCTAGAGCGATATTGGGGATGTATTTTTTATGCTTGATGGAAGTCTACCGTAGGGAGGAAACTAAAGTAACTAAATTAATATACAATAATATATATATATATATATATATATATATAGTATATATATATATATGTATATATATGTATGTATGGACCCACTGCCCCTTACCAGTGTACAGTCGTGCTAATAACTAATGTCCCAGCTGTCATTAAGTTTGGCTTGCTCTGATGTATTAATGTCATTCAGATGTTGAATACGGTGGGTAAGTGTAGGATTTTTTTTATAGATCACTATATGAAAAAATTAAGCCTAGATATTGCCAATACCAATTATTTATCAAAACTTGCTTGGTGCCGAGACATGCTTTATTAGCGCGATCGTACACTCTGCCGCAATTCCGCGTGGGCCACCTAGTCATAGGGTTTGGGTAAATCCATAGACTACATATAACTTAGACACGAAAGAAGACCCCACAAATCTAAATCGTGAGCCGCGCGTTCGAGAGATGGCAGCACGATCGCAAAGGACAAAGGGAGGGGAGGGTCCCCACAAAGACATTATATTGACTATCCTTGTCCTTGGTCTTCATTAATTCGTAATAATCCCTACCTTGTACTAATAATGCTATTAATAATCAATTTAACATTATCCAGAGACTCTGCAGACATGACCTAGTTAAATAAGACATAAGTAGAGGCTACTGTAAAGGCGCAAGTCAGTGTAATTGTAGTCATTATGAGGAGGTACACAAGCAAAACTCTTCCAACACCCGCCATTGTTGATGCGAGATTCGGGAGTTGCCAACGTCAATGGTGGGAAAAAATATCCCTAGATGTCATAAGTATGAATGTCCAGTTTTAGTGCTACTTGACAAATTAAAATCTACATAACGTGCAACATACTAATATATATTCAATTACAATTTAATTCTAGTGTTGCTTGAAGGTATACAGCTTGCATCATATATGAGTAGCCTATGTTTTATAGTGTATAATTATTATGTATACTTAATGTTTTCATCTTGCTTATATATACAGTATATATATACGGTATCTAATTTATACTAAATAATTTAAGTGTTTTTACCAACATTAACCCGGCGGACTGCGGGAAGACTTGTGAGTAAGTAAAATAAAAAATCAACTTTTGACATCGAAAAAAAAAAAAAAATATATTTTTATTTTTTTATTTTATTTTTCTATTTTTTTTTGGCCCCTGGGCCATGCAAAATCTCTGTCTTCTACCTCCCCTCCTTCCCCACTTTCCTCCTCTCCTTCAGTTATCACCTATTTTCCCTATTCCCTTATTCTGAGGTATATTTTCGTGCTAACATTAGCGAGTTACAAGCAGGGTGTTGTCATCACTGATAGCAAGCGAGTGCAAGAGCGAGAGAGTATCGATCGACTGTCTCGGTGGCCTTGGGGGAAATTGGCGGGATAGCAGTTTGCCTCACCCATACATTATACAACTCGCGGGCTATATCTCCGATTTTGACCATCCAAACGCTGTTTTCACTAGTTTTATTGTTTCAGGTTAATACCTTTATAATCAACCCATAATAGGCACATATGGATAATTATTAATGCTATTAATGGTACAATGAATATTTTAGTGACGGAAACACCTCAAATACGTCAGCACAGGGGGACGTTTTCAATTACCCCCATGCGCACTTCAGAGGTTAATTAACTCTTAAATACGTTCCCTCTTTAATCTATTGCCCCCTCGTTTTGCGGATATTCCCTTAACTTTGGAAACACTGCAGCAAGCCAGGTGGCAGGCGTGCACGGCGCACAGACATCTATACAATAAGGACAAGCCACTGAGGTGCTTTGCTACAGTACAATACAATAGTGCTGCCACCAAATCCCTAGGACGTGCGGCAAACTAACCGTGTGACGTCATGCTTTCGTGTCTAGGTTATATGTAGTGTATGGGTAAATCCGTTGTGTAGTTTGTTCGCTCTGAATATAGTAAGATCTCGCACTCCCCTCCCTGAATCAATCAAAGATTTTGCCCCATAGATGGCGCAGCTTGATGGGAAGGGAGGGAGCTTGTCTTCGTGTTAAAAGGGTAGGACACAATGAGAGGTGACTTTCTATAACATACAGTGACGAATGTTAAACTTATTTACTTCTACTTGTTCATACAATAATGTTCCCGAAACTAATTCGTAATGAACGGTAGATTCCCTCTTTCAGTAACTGAAAAGTCGCTCTCGCTCTCTCCAGCCACTTTATTGGTATAATAATAGTTCTTAAAGCTAGCGCATGCTAAGCTAGCTAAGGATAGCTCAATAAGGCCGATTAGGCGTATTTCCATTGGGGTCCTGTACTACTACCCCATCCCTTTGCTCATGAGGGATGGTAACGACTCCGTGCTTGTGAAAAATCTTTAATGCGCCGAGCGTGGGCGCGAACCCGGGCCTTCTGGGTGGAAGTCAGACGCTAGTCACTACAAGCGAGCCGCTTGAATGAATATAATAATAGTACAGGTCATACTATATAATATATACCCCGCCGTTGGGGGGCCACCTTGTCGTGGTGGCGGGGCTCGAAGCGGGGTCGCTGTCATCCACTCTTCGGAGCAGGGATTACAGCGGCGTCGTGGACGAAGTACCCCCCCGTCGTCTTTGGGATAAGCGGAACATTCCGGTGACAGCGTTTTTCTGGTTCCCGATTTTGACCTCGCTTTGCGGAGGGTTTCCTCCTCCTTTTTCACTAAATTGTGCCGGCTAGGCTCTAGACGCCTTCCCTCGCTGAGTGGGGAGTTCTGACTCTTACCCATTTACAGGGGCAGTGGCAGCTAGCTCACTGCACGTGGGGGTTGGTACCGGGGGCGGCGGCGCGGTCGCCCGTGCTGTCGCTCCATGGACCGCCCATCAGTGAGGCCCGGTCTCTGTTTCCGGGGGTCCGGTCTACCTTCCTGGTGGGTTTCCTGGCTTCTGTCCGGCTGCCCTCCATTACGTACAGATTGGGGATGTTTGCAATTCATTTTGCCCTCAGTCCCAGTATAGCGGTTTTGCCTAAGCTAGGCCTCTCTGTACGTAGTGGTGCTATCCCCCCTTGTCTAGGGGGGTAGGGTATGGGGATGAACCCCCTAGGTCCTGCCCCTGTTTGTGCCGTCGGTGTGGGGGTCGGAGCTTCCTGCCTCGCGACGGGGGGCTCTGTTAGCTCTTCTGGTACGCTCTTTATTTTTGCTTTGTTTCTGTTTTTCTTTTCTTTTTCTTTCTTTTTCTTCCCCTTGGTTAGTTTTTCTTTCCTTTTTCGTTTTCCGACAAACCGAAATTAGAATAGTAAAAACAACTTGGGTCATCATGGTCCGTCCATACAACCCCACTACCCCGGACCAAGCTAAGGCGCACCCTGTCCCCGTCCCACGCGATCTCACGGACTCTCCACCTGACCTTTCTCAACTCTCTGGGGCTTCCGCCCTAGACGCATCCGTACCTACTCGTACCGTACCAGCTCAAACCTCTGACTCTCTCCTCATTGACCGCTCTCCGGCGCCTTCCTCGGCTTCGGCTTTGGTAGACGTGGAGTGTGTCGCCTCTTTCCGATTCTTCATTAGTTCAGCCTGCTCTTTCTTCTCAAGCTTCCTCTTCCATATCCCTCCCCGCTCCGCCAGTTCCGGCCTCTTCTCTTCCGTCGTTTGCTATCCCTTCTACTGCATCTGCCACTCTTCCTTCCTCCATTGCTTCCTCATCTCACATCGTCACTTTCGAACCATATTCTCCTTTTTCTTCTTCTTCAGTTCCTTCGCCTTCGGTTCCATCTACTTCAGTTTCTTCTTCTGCTCGCCCTCGTTCTTCTCTTCTTCCTCTCTCCGATCTCTTTGCCCCTGCCGATTTTGTTAAATTCTTTTCTATCCCCGCCTCAGCCCCTCTTGCCGGAGATGACCTTCTGTTCCACCTCAGTCTCCTTCAGAGGGTGGGCAAGGATGTCACTTTCCACTCTCGTCATGATCATTCCCGTCTAGTTACAGTGCAAAACGAGAGTCAGGCTGCTGCTATGGCGGCCTTTGCAGATCCCAACGGTACTCCCATCCCTGCTTTTAAAGACCAAAGAATGAACTCGTGCACAGGTACTGTCCTGATCCCTTCTTATATCCAACTCGGTGATCGGGACTTCAAAGATTGTGCCGACCTTATTGGGAAGGCCGTTGTTGCTCAAGACTATGTTGTAATTAATATTGTCTGTTACACCATCCAACCTCGCCACAATCGCCGCTATCCCTCTAATATCGCTAAAATAACGTTCGATGGTAATATTCTCCCTTCTCACGTTATTGTCGGTGGTACTCGCATCGACGTCTTAGAATCCCTTCCCCGCCCTCAGCAGTGCAGGGGTTGCTGGCGTTTTGGCCATCCCGTGAAATACTGTCGCTCTCTCAACCCCGACTATCCTACATGCCCGTACTGTGCGCAACCTGGCCATATTGCTGATGCATGCCCATCTCCGACCCCCTGCTGCCTCAACTGTACAGCCTCCCATCCTGCCTATTCCCATGATTGCCCCGTTTACAAATTTGAATCTGAAGTTACAATTCTTAAAGCAAAACAAGGCCTTACTCACTCTGCTGCCCGTAAGGAAGCTCTTCGCCTGGGCTTCTCACCTCGTCCGATTTCTGCACTTATCTCTCACCCTCCCGTCTCTTCTTCCACTCCCTCCGTTCCGCTTCCCTTGTCCTCGTCCTCCTCTTCCTCTCCTTCCTCTGTTCCGCTCTCTGTCCCTTCTTCCCTTACTTCTCCGCCTTCGGTTTCTTCTGTCTCCACTCCTCCTATTACTGTCTCTTCGTCTTCTATCCCTTTGTCTAACTCTTTCTCTGTGCTTGACTCTTCTACTCCTACTTCCGTTTCCTTTCCTTCCACTTCCTCTCCTCGCCCTCGCCCCTCTTCTTCTGGTTTGGCTCAACGCCCCACCCGCCAGCGGTCCCATCCCAAGCCTTCCTCTCGTTCTCCTCCTCCCTCGTCTCGTGGTTCCCTTTCCTTCCGGTCTCCTGTCTCTCCCAAACGGATTTCCAAAATTCCTTCCCGTACCTCCCGTTCTCCCTCTCCCCACTCCTCTTCTAAACGCAGGGACTTCCACCGTACTGTCCGGAGTCCGAGTCCCGGTGAGAAGAAGAAAAAGAGGTTGCCTCCTTCCTCCACCCCTCCTTCCTCCTCCTCTCTATCTCTTTCTTCTTCTTCCTGCCTTCGCCCTTCCTCTGTCTTAAACATGTCCTTTGAGTCCATTCCCAAGATTCGAGCCTTTCTCGATTCTTCTCGTCCCCCGCCTCTTACCGTTTCAGCTGACATTCATCCCGTCCCCTCTACACTGCCCCTTACCCCTCAACCGCCTCCTCCTTCCCCTGTCCCCCCCTCTTCCGTCTCTACCCCTTCCCAACCTTCTTCTCTTCCTTCTGTCTCTCTTTCGTCCTCTGCCCTTCCCTCCTCTCACTCTGGCCCTCCTCTTTCTTCTCTTTCGCTGCCAAGCCTCCCTATGCCCCCCGGTTTTTGGTCCTCCCCTCTGCCTCCTTCTCTTCTGTCTCCCCGTTAACCCATCCACCTCTTCATTGTTGTACATAAGTGTGTATTTTTCCCTTTATCATTATTTGTCTTTATCTGTCTCCCCGTTCGCCCATCCGACTTTTCATTGTTGTGCATAAGTGTGTATTCTTCCCTTTCTTTTTTTGTTGGCTTTTGCCTCCTTTTAATTCTCCACGTTATCCTCATTCACCTTTTCTTAGTTGTACATAAGTGTGTGTGTTTTACCTTTATTGTTCTTTGTGTATATTTCTTTCCTTCTATGTGTGTCCTTCCTCTTTTTCTGTGCGTTCTTATTTTCGGTGGCTTTTGCCTCCTTTTATGGTTTTCTTTTGTCTGTTTTCGTTGTTTTTTCGTCCTTTGTCTCCTTTTAGTTTCTTTTTTCTTTTTCTTTAATTATGTCCATTTTGCAGTGGAATCTTCGTAGTCTTAATGCTCAAAGGATTGACTTACGTTTTCTTCTTTCTCTTCACTCCCCTAAGGTCGTTTGTCTTCAGGAGACTCGTCTTTTCTCTTCTGTTCCCTTTCCTCATTACTCTTTTATAGTTCTCCCCACTCTCTCCATGATACTTGTCTTCTTATTCATCGTTCTGTCCCTTTTGAAGAGCTGTCCTTTTCTACTCATTTCCCTTGCACCTTTGCTAGAGTCTATCTTGACCGCTGGTTAACAGTGGTTTCTGTGTATTTGTCGGCTTCTCTTCCCATCGATTTTACCGAATTCTCCGGGATTTTATCTAAGTTGCCCACTCCATTCTTAGTCCTTGGTGATTTTAATGGTCGGCACACCTTGTGGGGTGACAATGTTATTTCACCCCGGGGTCGTCGGCTTGAACCTTTTCTCTCGGCCCGTAATCTTTTTATCCTTAATTCTGGTGCTCCTACTCATTTTGATGCTCGGACTCGTACGTTTTCCTGTATCGATCTTTCCCTGTGTTCCCCTTCAGTTTCCCTTGATTTTCATTGGTCAGTTCTCGAGCATTCTCACAATTCCGACCATTTTCCCATTCTCCTTTCTCTGACTACCTACTCTCCTACTCCTAACTCCCCTCGTTGGTGCTTCCAGCGGGCGGACTGGTCTTCTTTCGCTTCCCTTACTGTTCCTTCTTTGCTTCCTCCTCCTTTCTCATCGGTCCGTGTCATGCTCTCGTTTTTTCTGGATCTGGTTTTCGGTGCTGCTTTGACGTCCATTCCCCGGACGTCTCGCCCTTTCTCGTCTAAATGCGTCCCTTGGTGGTCTCCTGAGTGTTCCAGGGCCCTCCGGGTTAAACGGGCGGCTTGGAAAAGTTTTCGCCGTAAGCGTCTCACCCCTGCTTCTCAGGAGTCGTTTTTTCTCTTTCGCCGTGCATCTGCTCTTTTCCGTCGTACTACCAAAGCCGCTAAACGCCGGAGTTGGGAGTCCTATGTTTCTTCTATTACGTCTCGCACTCCTGTCGCTTCGGTTTGGAAATGTATTCGTAAGATCTCTGGTAAACATCTTCCCTTCCGTGCTCCAGTCCTCCGCATTGATGGTGTTTCTGTGGCAGACTCCGAAACAATTGCTAATCGATTGGGCTCGTACTTTAGCTCAGTTAGCAGTGGTTCTCACCTCTCTGCTGAGTTTCACTCGCTTAAAGTCGTTGCGGAAAGTACTCCAATTACTTTTAGTCTTTCCTCTGACGAATCCTATAATGCTCCTTTTTCCTCAACTGAGTTACGCACCGCTCTCCGTGCCTGTAAGAACACTTCTGAGGGTCCTGATGGTATCCATTATCTCATGCTCAAACATCTTTCCTCGCAAGCTCTGGTCTTCTTGTTAGCTCTCTATAACAAGATTTGGTCTTCTGGTGTTTTCCCTCCCTCTTGGAGTACTGCCCTGACCATACCTTTTCTTAAACCTGGCAAGTCTGGGTTCTCCCCACAGGACTATCGCCCTATTGTCCTTACCAGTTGCCTGTGTAAACTCTTTGAACGTATGATTAACGCTCGTCTCATGTGGATTCTTGAGTCGCGCCATTTGTTATCTTCTTCCCAGTTCGGGTTCAGACGTGCTCGTAGTACGCTTGACCCCCTCATTCGCTTGGAATCTTATATCAGGACAGCTTTTGCTCGTCGTCAAACTGTCATTGCTGTTTTTTTCGATCTCGAAAAAGCCTATGATTCTACCTGGAAGTACCACATTTTGCGTCAGCTCCGTTCTTGTGGCATTTACGGTAATCTAGGAGTCTTTATTCAGAATTTTCTTTCTTCTCGGTCCTTTCGTGTCAGAGTCGCTTCCCACTTATCTCGTCTTTACCCTCAGTTGGAAGGTGTCCCTCAGGGTTGTGTCCTGAGTACCGTCCTTTTTCTCATTGCTATCAACGGTATCGTGTCTTCTCTTCCTGTCGGGGTTCGGTCTTCCTTGTATGTCGACGACTTTGCGATTTACGCAGCTGACTCAGATATTGCTGCTTTACGTCTTCTTATCCAATCCGCTATTCTGGCTGTTTCTTCATGGGCAACCCGCCACGGGTTCCGTTTTTCCACCTCCAAATCCTGCGCGATGTCCTTTACTCGTTGCCATTCTATTCCTCATCCTCCTCTTACTCTTTATGGTACTGCCCTCCCTTATCGTTCCTCTACTACTTTTTTGGGTCTTACTTTTGATTCTCGTCTTAATTGGTCCGCTCATGTTTCTTCTCTCAAGGTTGCTGCCTTACTCCGCCTCCGCCTTCTTCAGTCCTTGTCCCACCTCACTTGGGGTGCTGATCGAGCGCTTCTTCTTCGGCTTCATACGGTTCTTGTCCTCTCTAAGTTGGATTATGGCTGTCAAGTTTACTCTTCAGCCTCTGATTCTGTTCTCCATGCTCTTGATTCTGTTCATCACTCTGGTCTTCGTCTTGCCCTTGGTGCTTTTCGTTCCTCTCCTGTTGAAAGCCTCTATGCTGAGTCTGGTTTCCCTTCTCTTTATCGCCGTCGGGCTCTCCTGTCCCTTCGTTCTTACGCTCGCCTTCAACAATTCCCATCTTCACATCTTTCCCTTCCCCCTTCGGTCGTTGCTACTTTTTCGTCTCACCCCCGTCTTGGTTCTCCGTTTTCTGTCCGCATGCTCTCGCTGCTCGCATCGTGCTCTTTCCCTGTTTCTAACGTCCTCCCTTTCCGCTTTTGCTCTTTTCCCCCCTGGCTTTTCCCTCGTCCTTCGGTTTGCCCTTCCATCCTCCCTTGTTCCAAGTCCTCTACTTCTCCCCTCGTTCTTCGGTCTCGTTTCTTAGATCACCTCTCTCTTCACGCTACAACCACTCCTGTGTTTACTGATGGCTCCAAGACGTCGGTAGGCGTGGGGTTTGCCGTCCTTTTTCCCACTTGCTCGTATCAATATTCTTTACCTCCCGTTGCCAGTATATTAACTGCTGAACTTTATGCTATTTTTATTGCCCTCCGTTTTATGTGTTCCTTCCCCTCCTCGTCCTTTACTTTGTTCTCTGATTCTCTCAGTGCTCTACTTCTCTTACAGTCCTCCCCTGCTCTACACCCTTTAGTTCTTTCCATTCAGGAATGGCTTTTCCGCCTTTCCGTCCGCAAAAAGCTTGTACTTTTTTGCTGGGTTCCCAGTCACGTTGGCGTTTGCGGTAATGAGCGGGTTGATTGCCTTGCTCGTTCTGCTGCCGTGCGGGGTACCCGCTCCTCACTTGCTGTCCCGGCCTCTGATTTCTTCCCTGCCTTGTCCAGGTTTCTTTGGTCGAGGTGGCAGACTCAGTGGTCCGCTATCTCCGTTAATAAACTTCGTTCTGTCAAACCGTCCGTTTCTGGGTGGTCTGATCCCTCCCACCGTAATCGCCGTTGGGAGACGGCTTTGGCCCGTCTCCGCATTGGCCACACCAGACTTACCCATTCGTTTTTAATGTCCCGTTCTCCTCCGACTCTTTGCTCGCGCTGTACCGTTCAGCTTTCTGTCTCCCATCTTTTCCTCGATTGCCCCTTATTTTCCGTTGCCCGCACGCGTTTCTTCCCTTTTCTGGCTTTCCTCCGCCGGCCGCCATGTCTTGCAGATTTTCTTTCTGAATCTCCCTCGTTTTCTATCTCCCGTATTATGTCCTTCCTTCCATGTTCGAGTTCTCGATGATATTTAGTTAACTTCCTTCCCGTCTTTAACTATTTCGTGCCATATGGCCTTTGTCGCCTGGTGCGTTGACTTCATTAATGTAATGTAATGTAATATGATCACATTGATACATTAAGCCAAATGGTAGAGGTATGGCATGTCTGATTTATATATTTAACAATTAATTTACATAGAGGCAAATTTGTTGAGAAAGCATTTCCCTCAGGAATATCAGTATATTTAGAGTTGTTGTTGTTTTTGTTCCCTAAGCTGCCTGGCCGAACAGCCCCAAGTCCCTGAGGAAGGCCATGGCCACGATCGGGCTTTCCCACAGAGCTCTCATTGAGTGTAGATTGTGTTGTTGGCGTAAGTGGTTGTGTGAAATGCAGTCTTCTATGATGTGTTTAATGGTATGGGGTGCTGTGTTACATCCTGGGCAGGAATCGACAGTGGAGTCATCCAGTCTCTAATGATAGCTCAGGAGAGCTGGATGGTGTCCGCATCTCAGCCTGGCCAGGTGGACTCTGTCCTCGCGAGGAAGGGAGGATTCGGAAGGATGGATTTCGGGAGGTCGTGCATGCAGCTGCGTGTTGTCTGAGTGGATGGATCGGTGAGAGAGATGAGTATGGATGTGCTTCTGGAAGTTGGTTCGGGGTGGGCAGGGAGGGAGAGGACAATAATTGTGTGTGATCCCTTGTGCTGGGTGTTTTGATATTTCTTGGTGTCTGTGGGTGTGTTGCCATGTAGTTTAGTGGGTGGTCTTGGTTCGTGGAGGCTGCTGCCAGGAATTGAGTGCCTCTCGTGTCCAGATGGTCTTTGACTTTGAGGATTTTGGTTTCTTGATGTAGATGATCTGTGGGTGCAGTAGCTGTGCAGCCTGTAATGATCTTCAGGGCTTTGTTTTGAATAGTCTGTAAAGACTTGTGTTTCAGCTAGGTTAGAAGCCCAGGCTGGGCTTGCGTATTCCATCACTGATCTTATGTATTGTTTATATACTGTGGTGGTAGTTTCTTTGTGTCCAAATTTTGTGTGAGCAAGTGACCTGAGGGCGTTAAGTCTGGGTGTCCGTTTCTTTTTAATGTTTGTGGTCATATGAGTATCATATGTTACTCCTAGGATTTTGGGTGTGTATGTATGTGTTAGGGGTGTGTTGTTTATAGTGAGTTGAGGGATGTATTCGTGTTCTGTCCAACTTGTGAGCAGGGTTGCGGTGGATTTGGCTGGGGCTAGATTAAGTCTGTTTGTAGTGCACCAGCCATGTAGTGTGTTGAGATAGGGTTGAAGGAGATCTGTTGCTCTTTTTGGGTCATGGTGTGTGCATGTGAGTGTTGTTGTTGTTCCCTAAGCTGCCTGGCCGAACAGCCCCGAGTCCCTGAGGAAGGCCATGGCCACGATCGGGCTTTCCCACAGAGCTCTCATTGAGTGAAGGTTGTGTTGTTGGCGTAAGTGGTTGTGTGAAATGCAGTCTTCTATGATGTGTTTAATGGTATGGGGTGCTGTGTTACATCCCGGGCAGGCGTCGACAACGGAGTCATCCAGTCTCTTCTGATAGCTCAGGAGAGCTGGATGGTGTCCGCATCTCAGCCTGGCCAGGTGGACTCTGTCCTCGCGAGGGAGGGAGGATTCGGAAGGATGGATTTCGGGAGGTCGTGCATGCAGCTGCGTGTTGTCTGTGAGTGAGTGGATGGATTGGCGAGAGATATGAGTATGGATGTGCTTCTGGAAGTTGGTTCGGGGTGGGCAGGGAGGGAGAGAGGACAATAATTGTGTGTGATACCGTGTGCTGGGTGTTGTTTTGATATTTCTTGGTGTCTGTGGGTGTGTTGCCATGTAGTTTAGTGGGTGGTCTTGGTTCGTGGAGGCTGCTGCCAGGAATTGAGTGCCTCTCATGTCCAGATGGTCTTTGACTTTGAGGATTTTGGTTTCTTGATGTAGATGATCTGTGGGTGCAGTAGCTGTGCAGCCTGTAATGATCTTCAGGGCTTTGTTTTGAATCGTCTGTAAGGTCTTATGTGTTTCAGCTAGGTTAGAAGCCCAGGCTGGGCTTGCGTATTCCATTACTGATCTTATGTATTGTTTATATACTGTGGTGGTAGTTTCTTTGTGTCCAAATTTTGTGTGAGCAAGTGACCTGAGGGCGTTAAGTCTGGGTGTCAGTTTCTTTTTAATGTTTGTGGTGTGCTGTTTGAATGTCATATGAGTATCATATGTTACTCCTAGGATTTTGGGTGTGTGTGTATGTGTTAGGGGTGTGTTGTTTATGGTGAGTTGAGGGATGTATTCGTGTTCACCTGTCCAGCTTGTGAGCAGGGTTGCGGTGGATTTGGCTGGGGCTAGATTAAGTCTGTTTGTAGTGCACCAGCCATGTAGTGTGTTGAGATAGGGTTGAAGGAGATCTGTTGCTCTTCTTGGGTCATGGTGTGTGCATGTGAGTGTTATGTCATCTGCATAGGAGGCTAAGTTTATTTGGGGAGTATTGGGTGTAGTTATATCGTGCATGTACAGATTGAAGAGTGCGGGCGATAGGACGGATCCTTGTGGGACTCCGTTTGGAAAGTTTCTGATTTTTGATGACTGACCGGCAAAAGATACGTGTGCACATCTGCCTGCTAGGAAGTTGGCCAGCCACCTTTTTGTGTTGTTGTGCATGTTTGTGTTGTAGATTTTGTTTGTTAGGTTGTGGCGGGGGATGGCATCGAAGGCTTTACTAATGTCGAGTGTGGCTAATAGTGATCTGTGTGGTGGTCTAGCTGAGTTGATGCCGTCAAAAGCTCTTTGTGTAAGGTCTGTGAGAAGAGTGTTTGTGGAGTGCAGTGGTCTAAAGCCATGTTGTGTTGGAGCTAGGGGTAGGTCGGGTGTAATTAGTTGTAATACTAGGCGTTCCATGACTTTGGAGGGGGAGCAAAGGAGTGTGATGGGGCGGTGCGAGGAGGGTATCGTGGGGTCTTTGTTGGGTTTGGGGAATGTGATCATGATACCATGCTTCCAAATGTCTGGTATTGTGTTGTGTGAATAGCTGTAGTTTGATATGTTAGTGAGTGTTTGTATGCCTTGTGGTCCCAGGTGTCTGAGGTGTATGTTGCTTATGTTGTCTAGGCCACAGGCGGGTGAGTGCTTGAGATTGTTGATGATATGCTTTGTCTGGTGATTGGTGAAGGGTGTATAGTCAGGGTCTGTGGGGAATTGTCTCTTACGTCGGATGACACGTCGGTCGTCTTTGTGAGGTTTTAGGTGGCTGACATGTGAGAAGTGATTGATGAGAGTGTTTGATTGTTGTTTACATGAAGGAGTAGAGTCTGTTGTTGTGATTGCAGCATGTGATTGTGTTGTGTTGCTGTTGGAAAGTGTTGCGCATGTGAGGGTTATGTCATCTGCATAGGAGGCTAAGTTTATTTGGGGCGTATTGGGTGTAGTTATATCGTGCATGTACAGATTGAAGAGTGCGGGCGATAGGACGGATCCTTGTGGGACTCAGTTTGGAAAGTTTCTGATTTTAGATGACTGACCGGCAAAAGATACGTGTGCACATCTGCCTGCTAGGAAGTTGGCCAGCCACCTTTTTGTGTTGTGCATGTTTGTGTTGTAGATTTTGTTTGTTAGGTTGTGGCGGGGGATGGCATCGAAGGCTTTACTAATGTCGAGTGTGGCTAATAGTGATCTGTGTGGTGGTCTAGCTGAGTTGATGCCGTCGAAAGCTCTTTGTGTAAGGTCTGTGAGAAGAGTGTTTGTGGAGTGCAGTGGCCTAAAGCCATGTTGTGTTGGAGCTAGGGGTAGGTAATAATAATAATAATAATAATAATAGTTCTTAAAGCTAGCGCATGCTAAGCTAGCTAAGGATAGCTCAATAAGGCCGATTAGGCGTATTTCCATTGGGGTCCTGTACTACTACCCCATCCCTTTGCTCATGAGGGATGGTAACGACTCAGTGCTTGTGAAAAATCTTTAATGCGCCGAGCGTGGGCGCGAACCCGGGCCTTCTGGGTGGAAGTCCGAGGCGCTAGTCACTACACCAAGCGAGCCGCTAAAGGTCAGGTGTAATTAGTTGTAATACTAGGCGTTCCATGACTTTGGAGGGGGAGCAAAGGAGTGTGATGGGGCGGTGCGAGGAGGGTAGTGTGGGGTCTTTGTTGGGTTTGGGGAATGTGATGATACCATGCTTCCAAATGTCTGGTATTGTGTTGTGTGAATAGCTATATAGTATATAGTATAGTATATTTAGAGTAGCTGGCAACAGTGTTTAAACTTAGATACAAAATTACTCTCTGTTTATGGCGATTTAAAGTCGATTTTCCTGTGCATCAAGGTAAACTACCCCTTCCCTCCCCCAAATGGATAGTTTGAGTCTCGTTTCACCTTTATTGCTCTCTGACATTAGGTTGAAATTAGTATGGATCTTCATAAAGAGCTCCTTACCAAAACTTCTGCTGAAAATACACACTTCCTACTCGACAGGCTTATCAACATTTATCAGGGTAAATTCTATGACCTTAACTATTCAGCTATAGTATACCAATCTAATTCTTTCTGATTAACTTGCTCTATAGACGAATGCTAATAATTGATGTGTGCTAACCTAGAAACAATAAATAAAATAATTACTAAAGTATATGAAAAATCTGTTGGTATCACGGAAGAGCCAAGTCTGGTTTCTCAGAGAAGTTGCACTGTGTTAATCGATTTATGTAGTAAATATGGTATTGATAAATAATTTGTGCATTACCTTGGTAACAGTGAGACTATGAGTAACTACATGTAAACTCAGGTTATTAGAAATCACAAATAGACCAGGGTATACACAGATAATATTATTCCACACATATAGTTATTTATACTGATATGTTATACTCTTTGCATGTGGTTTGTTACATATTGCCAAGTCTGATAATATAAGATAATGTGATACAGGGGGAAATATTTACCTAGAGTAAATTACCCTCGAGAATTGCAATCCATTTTTTCCCCAACACATTATTTCCTTGATCTATTTACTTTACTATGACTGTCTAATAAATATCAATTAAATAAATATAATTACTGAAGTTAATTGAGTATACCTTTATCAATTGTTCATATTACCGCAAACATAATGTTTATCAACAGGACAATTAATATGTGTCTGTTATATTGCATTGCGCAATAATCTTGTATGATCAAGCTACACATTTATTTTGAAATTAATTGAAAAAAAGCTAGATAATCGAATGAGTTACCTCGGCATATAGAAGCTTATGAAGGTGATACTTTCACGTCCACCTCCTCTCGGGAGATAAGGTTGTCTGGCAATAGATGGATATATAGATAGATAGATAAATCAGATTAGCGAGTTCACGGAATATGATATGACATCAAGATTTGTGTGCAATGATTAACCGAAGTTGTAAGAGGAAGCATAAACAAGCGAACAGGGGAACGTCCAAAGGGATCCTAATGCATCATTCATATAAACATAACTATATTTAAGCCAATTTGTGAAATATGCTGAAAATGTGTGCAAAACTAATACAAAGTAAAGAGTAAGTAAGGCCATGCCAGTATAAAAAGAGATACAATATATAGTACATAAATAAATTTAGCTTTATAATTTTCCACCCGTCCACGAACACAAAACCTCTATGCATTCATGTCCCGATCGCCCTTTAAGCGCACACACACACACTGAAATATCCTAAATTTAGTTATTATACATTCATCCACCAGTCTAAACAATCCCACCACAACTCCACCTCCACCCACCTTGTTAGTCACCTCGCCACCCTTACGTCCCTCCATCCCTTAGTGACAACTATACTCTATTTTTTTCCAGCTGATCGTAAATTGAATCTCTTATTAGCTGATTTCTCGATACTCAATGGAAATATATGAAATTACTATGGCTGTGTGTCATATTAACCTCTGAAGTGCGCACGGGGGTAAATGAAAACCTCCCCCTGTGCTGACGTATTTGAGGTTTTTCGTCACTAAAATATTCATTGTACCATTAATAGCATTAATAATTATCCATATGCGCCTATTATGGGTTGATTATAAAGGTATTAACCTGAAACAACAATAAAACGAGTGAAAACAGCGTTTGGATGGTCAAAATCGGAGATATAGCCCGCGAGTTGTATAATGTATGGGTGAGGCAAGCTACCTTCCCGCCCATTTTCCCCAAGGCCACTGCGACACAGTCGATCGATACTCTCTCTCTCTCTCTTGCACTCGATGGCCATCAGTGATGACAACACCCTGCTTGCAACTCGCTAATGTTAGCACGAAAATATACCTCAGAATAAGGGAATAATAGGGAAAATAGGTGATAACTGAGGAATAGGAGGAAAGTGGGGAAGGAGGGGAGGTAGAGGACTGAGATTTTGCATGGCCCAGGGGCCAAAAAAAAAAATAAAAATAAAAAAAAACAAAAATTTCGATGTAAAAAGTTGATTTTTAGTTTTACTTACTCAGGAGAGTCTTCCCGCAGCTCCCGGGTTAATGCCAAGTTTTCAGAATAAACATCATCTTTCGCTACAAAATCTACCTTATAGCCGAGTAACAAAGATAGAAACATGACAATTTACCCTCAGCTGGGAAAAAATAGACTAGAGGATAGAAAAAAGTCCGAGCTCGGAGAGGGAGAGGAAGATGGATAATTATACATGGCCGCGTCAGTATAATGTTACTTCGTGGTGCTACTTCAAAATATATTCTTCTCAAGTTCTCATCATATTGCAGAATAAATTTCATAATGTGATTCATTAAAGGTGTAAATGGATATATATATAATAGTGTTACTTTCAACATTCTTTATAGCTCTTATAACCTAGAGAGAGAGAGACGTTTCAGTTACTGAAAGAGGGAATCTACTGTTCATTACGAATTAGTTTCGGGAACATTATTGTATGAACAAGTAGAAGTAAATAAGTTTAACATTCGTCACTGTATGTTATAGAACGTCACCTCCTCCCATTGTGTCCTACCCTTTTAACACTACGACAAGCTCCCTCCCTTCCCATCAAGCTGCGCCATCTATGGGGAAAAATCTTCGATTGATTCAGGGAGGGGAGTGTGAGATCTTACTATATTCAGAGCGAACAAACTACACAACGGATTTACCCAAACCCTATGACTGGTGGCCCACGCGGAATTGCGGCCGAGTGTACGTGTGCACAAGGTCCATAGATACATCAGGTCAACCCACGCACAGCTCAGTGACGTCACACTGTTGTACCAAATGAAAGAAAGAGAGAATACGCTCGCCGCTCTGCCTAGCTCCGCCCCCTAACTATGTACTCAGCTGGATACCTTACCCAAGGCCCCGCCCACTGCCGAAAATGTACAAATATTATATTATATTAGATTAGATTAACCTAACTGGTTATACTGATGTTTTGGACCGACAGTTAGCCCATCGATCTTTTTAGGCCTAATAGGTCCGGTAGAGCATAATTATACATCATTGCTATATATGTCATTAACCCGGGAACTGCGGGGAGACTCTTAAGAGTTCCCCCGGCGGACTGCGGGGAGACTCTTAAGAGTCAGAGAAAAAAAAATCAACTTTTGACATCGAAAAAAAAAAAAAAAAAAAATTGTTTGGCCCCTGGGCCATGCAAAATCTCAGTCCTCTACCTCCCCTCCTTCCCCACTTTCCTCCTCTCCTTCAGTTATCACCTATTTTCCCTGTTATTCCCTTATTCTGAGGTATATTTTCGTGCTAACATTAGAAATCCGGTTGCAGGGTGTGGTCATCACTGATAGCAAGCGAATGCAAGAGAGAGAGAGAGAGAGAGTATCGATCGACTGTGTCTCAGTGGCCTTGGGGGAAATTGGCGGGAAAGCAGCTTGCCTCACCCATACATTATACAACTCGCAGGCTATATCTCCGATTTTGACCATCCAAACGCTGTTTTCACTCGTTTTATTGTTGTTTCAGGTTAATACCTTTATAATCAACCCATAATAGGCGCATATGGATAAGTATTAATGCTATTAATGGTACAATGAATATTTTAGTGACGGAAACACCTCAAATACATGCGCACAGGGAGAGGTGTCTAATTACCCCCATGCGCACTTCAGAGGTTAAGAGCTGAAATGTGTTATAGCCTAAGGGAGAAAGAAAAAAAAATGCTAAAATACAGTATACTGTAAAACTATAAGTTTTTTAGCCAGTACCCAACCAGTGGGGGTGTGGGGGCGGCAGCCCCCACCCATATACTAGGTTAGGTTAGGTAAGGTTGTTAGGTTAGGCTAATAGCCTAGCACATTAAACAAATAAAAATAATTAAAAAAAAATAATAGCCTAACCCAACCAGCGGGGGTGTGGGGCGGCTAGGGGCGGCAGCCCCCACCCATAATACTAGGATAGGTTAGGTAAGGTTGTTAGGTTAAGCTAATGTCTTCCCAAAGTTGACTGTTTTTATAACATAAGATATTAGGGTACCCACTCCACCCCGTGAAATCCGAGCCAGCTTTCGTCAAAAGTTGGCGCGGGTATTCACAAAATTGGGTTTTATGGGTTTGCAATTTGGGAAAACCCGAGCCAAGTTTTGATACAAAACGCTATATTATTATATTTTTACGCTTTTAACCCCTCATTTTACCTGAACTTCATAGCCCTCCCCACTCGCGGGGGGGGGGGGGGGGGGGCGTGTTTTTAGATTGTTGGATAATGGGTAAATACTCATTTCAGCTCCTCTTCAGTATAAAACAACACAATATCTGAAGGAAAAATGAAAAAATACAAACTAAAACTTACTGAAATCGCTGTCGGTCCAAAAAGTCAGGTTTACCACCTAACTTAACCTAACCTAACCAAAGCCAAATATAATATACTGTAATATAATATAACATAGCCTAGCCTAACGCAAATAAAAATATAAAAATATACTAAACTTCGAGTGGGATCGAACACTGGATATCTGAATGCCAGGCGGGAACGCTAGTGACGGAGCGAGCTGGCAGGAACGGTTTGAACGGTTTATTTAAACGCGGGGAACTGGGGCGGGGCCAAGGGAGGCTTACATTTTCGCGCATGCGTAGAGGGTAAGGTATCCGGCTGAGTACAGATGCTCCCCCCAAGGGACCCAATGAATCCTTCGACCTGGGTCCTCTTCTTGTTTTGAAAGATGCGGTGAGTGCGATTCACCCAATAAATGGCTTGAACGTTACTCACAAAAACGATATTATATTATATTAGGGTTAGGTTAGGTTAGGTTAATCTAATCTAATATAATATTTGTACATTTTGGAAGCGTGCATGGCCTCGCCACAATTTTCCTTACCTACCGTACTGTAAAAGCGCAATTCACCCAATAAATGGCGCCATTTGACGGAGTATCTTCAGATTAATGAATAATGGGTAAGTTAATGCAAATCCTCCACTCAAACCATGATAAACAACAATTAAACACTATATTCCCTGGAAAAAATATAAAGAAACTTGGTAAATAAGGCGGCTCTAGCTGTCTTGAATGTTACCGAAAATTTGTTTTAACCCTCGGCAAAACCTAGGCCTAATAAAAAAGTATGGACCAAAATGTCTTTCGTAACAAGGTTGTCAATACGGTACTTCCGGTTATCGATAGCTCTAGGCTAAAGATCATATGAAAATGTGTTAAACCCTCGGAAAAACCCAATATAGGCCTAGGCTAGGCTAGGCTAGCCTAAAAGTATGGTACTAAAATTTAATTTTCGTAACCAGGTTGTCAATACGGTAGCCTACTTTCCCCGTTATCAATGTAGCCTACAATCAAAGCTGAAGATTGCAGAGTAGCCTAAACACGGTAAAGGTTACTTTTAGGACCGACAGTAGTCCCATCGATCTTTTTAGGCCTAGGTCCGGTAGAGAATATACATCATTGCTATATGTCATTACGAGCTGAAATGTATAATAAGGGATTTATATAGGCCTAGACCTAATACGATAAGGTAAAAATTGAAGAGACCCCGGACAGCCTTTTTACTATTTTTGTTTAGTTTTCTTTGATATACAGTGTTGTTTGGCTAATACCGAGGACCGTCGCATTTTAGGATTTTCAACATTAGCCTAACCTAACCTAACCTAACCTAACCTAACCTAACCTAACCAAACTAAACGGGGAACGTGAGCTGTGTTTAGACCGTCTGTTAGTTTTCGGTTAGATTAGGCTAGGTTAGGCTAATGTTGAAAATACTAAAATGCGACGGTCCTCGGTATTAAACAACACTGTAGGCTAGCCTAGGCCTATATCAAAGAAAAAAAATAGCATTAGTGTAACCGCGCATTTTGAGCGACTGTACACTCTAGGGTAACTCATATAACTCACACCCTTATAACAGTTATTCACCTACTTAAGTATACTACTGTACATTCTAGTTGGGAATGATCCCCCTATAGATAGATCATCTCCCCCACCTATTATTATGTTCCTTCCAACAACCTACTATACTCCTAAAATCGATTAATGAAATTTACAAACACATGTGGCAGTCCGGTGGATTCAAACCCAGGATGCTCACATCAAAAATCAACACCTCATGCATCGCACCACGAAGACAGTTATAAAAGGACTTGGTACAATTCTTGCAGAGTAAGCAAGCGTTCCCACGGTCTTCTTAAAGTATTGCAGCAACTCCAATATGATTGCTTGCAACATGTATCGTATGACTCCACACTGTTCAGAAGCCGGCACGCTCGAGCCCCCAGGCATTGTTTAGTAGCAGATCAGAGAGCCACATAGGAAGGTGAACCCTTCATGCGGCCGGCCGTGGTAATTTATAGTGCAAAGCTGTAGGTATTTCCCAGTCGGGTAGCTACAATACCTACAAAGACAATCAATAACTCAAACCAGCCCCTACATAATCTATTTTGTTGGTAATAAAACCCTAGAAAAACCCAACAGTGTCTTTACTTCAAATCAATACCTTAACCCGGGAACTGCGGGAAGACTCTTTAGAGTTCGGCCGGCGGACTGCGGGAAGACTCTCTGGAGTAAGTAAAACTAAAAATCAACTTTTTACATCGAAAAAAAAAATATTTTTTATTTTTATTTTTTATTTTTTTTTTATTTTTTTTTGGCCCCTGGGCCATGCAAAATCTCAGTCCTCTACCTCCCCTCCTTCCCCACTTTCCTCCTATTCCTCAGTTATCACCTATTTTCCCTATTATTCCCTTATTCTGAGGTATATTTTCGTGCTAACATTAGCGAGTTGCAAGCAGGGTGTTGTCATCACTGATGGCCATCGAGTGCAAGAGAGAGAGAGAGAGTATCGATCGACTGTGTCTCAGTGGCCTTGGGGGAAATTGGCGGGAAAGGAGTTTGCCTCACCCATAGATTATACAACTCGCGGGCTATATCTCCGATTTTGACCATCCAAACGCTGTTTTCACTCGTTTTATTGTTGTTTCAGGTTAATACCTTTATAATCAACCCATAATAGGCGCATATGGATAATTATTAATGCTATTAATGGTACAATGAATATTTTAGTGACGAAAAACCTCAAATACGTCAGCACAGGGGGAGGTTTTCATTTACCCCCGTGCGCACTTCAGAGGTTAACAAGTTACCTTTCAACATGTTTTTACAGTGAAAACCTCAACTACAAGCATAAACCAGGACTATTAAGGTAAGTGGTAAAAAGGGCAACCAAATAGTCACCGCTACATTACTCATTAGGCTAACTAGGCCTAGTAAAAAGGTTGTCCGGGGTCTCTTCAATTTTTACATTATCGTATTATATAAATCCCTTATTATACATTTCAGCTCGTAATGACACATATACCAATGATGTATATTCTCTACCGGACCTATTAGGCCTAAAAAGATCGATAGGACTACTGTCGGTCCTAAAAGTAACCTTTACCGTAAACACCATAGACTTCATCGACTTTTCTTTCACCTTCGTATAATCGACAGCCAATTTATTTATTTTGTATTTACTAAGAGATTAGTACTCAACCAGCGGGGGTGTGGGGGCGGCAGCCCCTACCCATAATACTAGGTTAGGTTAGGTAAGGTTGTTAGGTTAGGCTAATGTCTTTTCAAATCACTATCTGGGACTGTCTCAACATCGATCGATAGGCCTAATGGGGAAAATAGGTTTTCCCGAGATTTCTAATTACTGTAATTACAAACACTATATATTGATGCAAATGAACATTTGTTTATATAAAAAAACACTCAGAAAATTCGTGGTACAATATAAAATTAAAAAAATCCAAAAACTGTTCAGGGGACTGGTTAGAACTTGTAGGATGTTTAATTGAATGTCGGAAATCAGCATTTACTGAGAAATAACAGTCTTAAAATGCGCTATGGGTCACCCAGGGTCCCTGCGGGCCTGCTCTCTCTTTCCCAGGTAATGTTATGGTATATTATATTATATTATATTAGGGTTAGGTTAGGTTAGGTTAGGTTAGGTTAATCTAATCTAAGATAATATTTGTACATTTTGGGCAGTGGGCGGGGCCCCGCGTATGTGGCGGCGTACAGACCCTCCCGTAAAACAGCGCATTTTAAGATTTTTTTATTTCTCGGTAAATACTGATTTCCGACCTTCAATTAAACATCCTACAAGTTCTAACCAGTCCCCTGAACAGTTTTTAATAGGTTACTTGAGGATATTTTAACGGGACCATAGGTAAATTTTTACCCTCAGGCTGGCTGTCAGCAGGGTCTTAATTCTCTCTGGGGCTTGGGTGGGCAGGGAATTTCTTGCACATTTTCTCCCCGAGCGGTCGGTCTGTTTGGTGGAGATCTCCTGGTTTGCTGGGTTGGGTACTACATTTTCTATTATTTTCCAGGTGTACATTGCTATGTACCGCTCCCTCCTCCTCTGCTGCGAGTACAAGCCGAGTTGTTTTAGTCGTTCCCAGTAAGTTAGGTCTTTGACTTCCCGGATGTTCCTCCGACCTCTTCCTCGTGAATTCTCGTTGAACCGACTCAAGGGCTTGGATTTCTCCTTCCCTGTAAGGGGACCACAGCTGGCTACAGTAGTCCAGTATTGGCTGTACCAGAGTTTTCCAGAGGATTAGGAGACAGTCCGCTTCCCTTGAGTGGAATGTCCTTAGGATCCAACTTGCTACTCTCCTGGCTTTTTTGGTAGTTTCTTCGATGTGGTATTGGAATGTTGCATTGTCGCTCAGGTGGACACCCAGGCACTTCACATGTGTCTTTATTTCAATTGGGAGACCTCTACCAGTGTGCAAGTAGCCAAGTTGTTCGTTTGCGCCACATCTGAGCATTAAAAATGTTTCCTCATTAAAAGTCATGTTGTTTTTTCTTGCCCACTCATAGATTTTGTCGAGGTCTTGTTGGAGGTTGGCAACATCGTCTTCAGAGTTTATTTTTCTGCTTAAATTAGTGTCGTCAGCGAAGGAGGAGAGGAAGGACTGCTTGAATAGGAGAGGTCCCAGTACTGATCCCTGAGGTACCCCACTGACAACATGGCTTTCTCTGGATTTATGGCTGTCTAGGGCTACTTGTTGTGTCCTTAGGGTCAGGAAGTTGTCTATCCATACTCCTAGTTTTCCTGTTACTCCAAGGTCTTTTTATTTGTGAAGGAGTACCCTATGGTCCACCTTATCAAAGGCCTTGGCGAAATCCAGAAAGACTATATCTACACTATTTCTGTCTGCGAGTTGGTGAAGCATCCAGTCTTAGTGCATTAATAATTTTGAGAGGCATGACCTACCCTTTCGGAAGCCATGTTGGGTGTTGTTGAGGAGGTTGTTGTTCTCCATGAAAGTGGTTAGTCTGTCTCGCACAATTTGTTCAAAGATTTTGATTAGGTGCGAGGTCAGGGCAATTGGTCTGTAGTTTTTTTGCTTGGCATTTGTCTCCACCTTTGTAAATTGGGGTAATTAAGGCTTTCTTCAGCATGGTTGGTACGGTACCCGAGTCTATGGAGTTTCGCCACAGTAGGTAGATAGGTTGAGCGAGGACTTCTTTGCACTTTAGTAGTAGTATGGCTGGTATTCCATCTGGTCCTGCTGCGGCCTTTGGTCTTAGCTCCTTGATTGCCCATATTATATCATCCTGTGTTAAATCGATGTCAGTCATTTTGCTAGCAATGGTTAAGGAATCTGTATTGAAGAGGTTTTCTGGGTTTTTAATTTTTCTTTCTTCTTTTGGGATGCTAAATATGGATTCGTACTGCTCCATTAACATGTTGCACATTGTGTCTGGGTCTTCCTGCATGGTGCCATCTGGTGAAAGAAGTGGTTCTACTTGGGTCTTGGTCTTCGCGAATCTCTTAGCGTAGCTGTTGTTGTTGTTGTTGTTGTTCCCTAAGCTGCCTGGCCGAACAGCCCCGAGTCCCTGAGAAAGGCCATGGCCACGATCGGGCTTTCCCACAGAGCTCTCATTGAGTGTAGATTGTGTTGTTGGCGTAAGTGGTTGTGTGAAATGCAGTCTTCTATGATGTGTTTAACCTCTGAAGTGCGCATGGGGGTAATTGGAAACGTCCCCCTGTGCTGAGGTATTTGAGGTGTTTCCGTCACTAAAATATTCATTGTGCCATTAATAGCATTAATACTTATCCATATGCGCCTATTATGGGTTGATTATAAAGGTATTAACCTGAAACAACAATAAAACGAGTGAAAACAGAGTTTGGATGGTCAAAATCGGAGATATAGCCCGCGAGTTGTATAATGTATGGGTGAGGCAATCTGCTTTCCCGCCAATTTCCCCCAAGGCCACTGAGACACAGTCGATCGATACTCTCTCTCTCTCTCTTGCACTCGCTTGCCATCAGTGATGACAACACCCTGCTTGCAACTCGCTAATGTTAGCACGAAAATATACCTCAAAATAAGGGAATAACAGGGAAAATAGGTGATAACTGAAGGAGAGGAGGAAAGTGGGGAAGGAGAGGAGGTAGAGGACTGAGATTTTGCATGGCCCAGGGGCCAAAAAAAAAAAATAAAAATAAAAAAATAAAAATAAAAAAAATAAAAATTTGATGTCAAAAGTTGATTTTTTTTTCTCACTCACTCATAAGAGTCTCCCCGCAGTCCGCCGGGGGACCTCTTAAGAGTCTCCCCGCAGTTCCCGGGTTAATGGTATGGGGTGCTGTGTTACATCCCGGGCAGGCGTCGACAACGGAGTCATCCAGTCTCTTCTGATAGCTCAGGAGAGCTGGATGGTGTCCACATCTCAGCCTGGCCAGGTGGACTCTGTCCTCGCGAGGAAGGGAGGATTCGGAAGGATGGATTTCGGGAGGTCGTGCATGCAGCTGCGTGTTGTCTGTGAGTGAGTGGATGGATCGGTGAGAGATATGAGTATTGATGTGCTTCTGGAAGTTGGTTCGGGGTGGGCAGGGAGGGAGAGAGGACAATAATTTGTAAAAATTGGAATGGAAACTTTTATTCCTCATCAAAAGTACATTAAAAGATCTAATTCACCTAAATGGTTTGACCATAATTGTGCTAGAGTAACTGAACAAAAAGCAATAGCCTACAATGCATACACAAGATCAAAAACACATGAAGCCTTTAATTACTTTAGAAACATCAGAAATCATGCCAAAACTGTATTAAACCTAACTAAATCAAACTTTCTCCACAAGCAGGCAAATAAACTTCTAACTAATCCAAATGATAACAAAATATTTTGATCTACTCTTAACTCATTCAAATCCAACTTCACAACTGCTTCATCCATTCCACCATTAAAATCTCCGACTGGCAATCTTGTAAGTGACCCACGAGGTAAAGCTAACCTTCTTGCGGATATTTTCTCCACCAACTCAACCTTAGATGAAATAAATCAAGATGTCTCTGTACTTAATTTTAATTCGCCTGAAATTCCCTCACTTAAGATCCACACCAGACATGTCAAAACTATTTTGCAGAATCTCTCAGTAGATAAGGCTCCTGGTCCAGATGAAATTCCTCCAATAGTACTTAAGAATTGCTCCTTGGTGCTCGCTCCTGTATTGGCAAAAAAAAATCCGTCTATGTACTCATACCTCATGCTTCCCAGTACCCTGGAAAGAAGCAAACATCCATCCAGTTCCTAAAAAAGGTGCCTCTTCAGATCCATCAAACTACAGACCAATAGCTATAACTTCCACTCTTGGTAAAGTCTTTGAAATTATATTAAATAATCACATAATTAAGCATCTTGAGAATAATAAATTAATCAGTGATAGGCAATATGGTTTTAGACGATGTCGATCAACTGCAGACATTCTTTGCCTTCTTACGCATCAAATCAACCAAGCTACAGACCAACATGGTGAAACACATACAATAGCACTGGATATATCAAAGGCATTTGATAGAGTCTGGCATCAATCCTTATTGTCGAAGATGTCACACTACGGCCTTGCATCATTAGTTCCACTAATTTCTTCTTATCTTCATAACAGAAAAAT
Source organism: Lithodes maja (assembly GCA_037953745.1). NCBI lineage: Eukaryota > Metazoa > Arthropoda > Malacostraca > Decapoda > Lithodidae > Lithodes > Lithodes maja. The sequence continues at coordinate 86,533 of JBAKBP010003663.1, read as the reverse complement.
ATGTGTAATGGTAGATGGCCTTTATTCTCAATTTCACTCAATAAATGCTGGTGTTCCCCAGGGATCAGTTTTGGCCCCAATTCTGTTCCTCATTCATATCAATGATCTCATATCTACCACTCACAATCCAATACATTCCTACGCAGATGACTCAACACTCCACAGTTCCTTCACATTTACCAATTCTTTCACCCAACCCGATCTTATAAATTCAAAAATAAGCACTGCAATTTCTCTGAACCAGGACCTTTCTAGAATTGAAGAATGGGGACAAAAGAATCTAGTTTCCTTTAATGCACAGAAAACCAAGTACATTCAATTTTCTAACCGACAGAATCTCACTGACTCCCATATATTTTTTAATGATGTAAATATTCCCACTTCCCATAGTATTGACATTCTCGGTGTAACATTAACTACTAACTTGAGCTGGACACATTATGTTAGAAGCATTGCTAAGAATGCCTCTAAAAAACTGGGACTCCTGTACAGAGTTCGAGAATTCTTCACTGACGAGCAGTTGGCCGTAATATATAAAAGTCATGTGCGTTCTCAGATGGATTACTGTTCACCTCTGTGGAGTGGAAGTGGAGTGGTTGCATTGAGGCAGTTGGACAAAATTCAAAATAAAGCTATTAGATTAATCAATAACCCTGCAATCACACAGGACCTTCCTACATTATCCATACGAAGAAACGTTGCATCCCTTGCATTATTCTACAGATATTTTCACAGCAATTGTTCCGAGGAACTTGCTTCAATTGTGCCGCCTCTCCACATCTTTCCCCGTAGAACTAGGGCAGCTGAGAGCGCCCATGAATTTACACTTTCTCCTCCACAATGCAGAACTTCTGCTTATCAAAATTCATTTATCCCTAGAACTACTACTCTTTGGAATTCACTTCCCTCGAATTGCTTTCCACAAACTTACAATCTACAAATGTTTAAATCGAGTTGTTACAAACATTTTATGAATGGAGGATGCCTTTAGGCACATGGACCTTTTTGTTTTATCTGTGTTTTTCCTTCCTTGTTCATTGTCTCCTAACCTAACAAGTGCGCATGGGGGTAATTGAAAACGTCCCCCTGTGCTGACGTATTTGAGGTGTTTCCGTCACTAAAATATTCATTGTACCATTAATAGCATTAATAATTATCCATATGCGCCTATTATGGGTTGATTATAAAGGTATTAACCTGAAACAACAATAAAACGAGTGAAAACAGCGTTTGGATGGTCAAAATCGGAGATATAGCCCGCGAGTTGTATAATGTATGGGTGAGGCAAACTGCTTTCCCGCCAATTTCCCCCAAGGCCACTGAGACACAGTCGATCGATACTCTCTCTCTCTCTCTTGCACTCGCTTGCCATCAGTGATGACAACACCCTGCTTGCAACTCGCTAATGTTAGCACGAAAATATACCTCAGAATAAGGGAATAATAGGGAAAATAGGTGATAACTGAAGGAGAGGAGGAAAGTGGGGAAGGAGGGGAGGTAGAGGACTGAGATTTTGCATGGCCCAGGGGCCCAAAAAAAAAAAAATATAATAAAAAAAAAAAAATAAAAAAAAAATAAAAATTCGATGTCAAAAGTTGATTTTTTATTTTACTTACTCTCAAGAGTCTTCCCGCAGTCCGCCGGGGGAACTCTTAAGAGTCTCCCAGCAGCTCCCGGGCTAAAAAAAAAAAAAAAAAAAAATTGTGTGTGATACCGTGTGCTGGGTGTTGTTTTGATATTTCTTGGTGTCTGTGGGTGTGTTGCCATGTAGTTTAGTGGGTGGTCTTGGTTCGTAGAGGCTGCTGCCAGGAATTGAGTGCCCCTCATGTCCAGATGGTCTTTGACTTTGAGGATTTTGGTTTCTTGATGTAGGTGATCTGTGGGTGCAGTAGCTGTGCAGCCTGTAATGATCTTCAGGGCTTTGTTTTGAATAGTCTGTAAGGTCTTATGATGTGTTTCAGCTAGGTTAGAAGCCCAGGCTGGGCTTGCGTATTCCATCACTGATCTTATGTATTGTTTATATACTGTGGTGGTAGTTTCTTTGTTGTGTCCAAATTTTGTGTGAGCAAGTGACCTGAGGGCGTTAAGTCTGGGTGTCAGTTTCTTTTTAATGTTTGTGGTGTGCTGTTTGAATGTCATATGAGTATCATATGTTACTCCTAGGATTTTGGGTGTGTGTGTATGTGTTAGGGGTGTGTTGTTTATGGTGAGTTGAGGGATGTATTCGTGTTCTCCTGTCCAACTTGTGAGCAGGGTTGCGGTGGATTTGGCTGGGGCTAGATTAAGTCTGTTTGTAGTGCACCAGCCATGTAGTGTGTTGAGATAGGGTTGAAGGAGATCTGTTGCTCTTTTTGGGTCATGGTGTGTGCATGTGAGTGTTATGTCATCTGCATAGGAGGCTAAGTTTATTTGGGGCGTATTGGGTGTAGTTATATCGTGCATGTACAGATTGAAGAGTGCGGGCGATAGGACGGATCCTTGTGGGACTCCGTTTGGAAAGTTTCTGATTTTAGATGACTGACCGGCAAAAGATACGTGTGCACATCTGCCTGCTAGGAAGTTGGCCAGCCACCTTTTTGTGTTGTTGTGCATGTTTGTGTTGTAGATTTTGTTTGTTAGGTTGTGGCAGGGGATGGCATCGAAGGCTTTACTAATGTCGAGTGTGGCTAATAGTGATCTGTGTGGTGGTCTAGCTGAGTTGATGCCGTCGAAAGCTCTTTGTGTAAGGTCTGTGAGAAGAGTGTTTGTGGAGTGCAGTGGCCTAAAGCCATGTTGTGTTGGAGCTAGGGGTAGGTCAGGTGTAATTAGTTGTAATACTAGGCATTCCATGACTTTGGAGGGGGAGCAAAGGAGTGTGATGGGGCGGTGCGAGGAGGGTAGCGTGGGGTCTTTGTTGGGTTTGGGGAATGTGATGATGATACCATGCTTCCAAATGTCTGGTATTGTGTTGTGTGAATAGCTGTAGTTTGATATGTTAGTGAGTGCTTGTATGCCTTGTGGTCCCAGGTGTCTGAGGTGTATGTTGCTTATGTTGTCTAGGCCACAGGCGGGTGAGTGCTTGAGATTGTTGATGATATGCTTTGTCTGGTGATTGGTGAAGGGTGTATAGTCAGGGTCTGTGGGGAATTGTCTCTTACGTCGGATGACACGTCGGTCGTCTTTGTGAGGTTTTAGGTGGCTGACATGTGAAAAGTGATTGATGAGAGTGTTTGCTTGTTGTTTACATGAAGGAGTAGAGTCTGTTGTTGTGATTGCAGCATGTGATTGTGTTGTGTTGCTGCTGGAAAGTGTGATGCTGTTTAGTGTTTTGTAGAGTTTTTTGGGGTTTGTTTTGTGATCAAGTGTTTGTAGGAAGTTATTCCAATTTAGTTTTTGTTGTTCTTGTATTTTGTTGTTAGTTTGGGTGTTGAGTGCTTGAATTTGTTGTGTGATGTCTTGTGTGTGGGGTGCTGGGGAGTGTTTCAGTATGTCGCGTTGTCTGATGAGGTTTTGAATTTCTGGTGTGAAGTTGGGGTTGTGTCTTTTTCTGTTACCTCTTGGAATGTGTTTCTTGTCAGCGTTTTGGATAGTTTTATTGAGTATGTGTACAGCATTGTTGATGTTAGTGATGGGTGTACTGTTTAGAGTTGTGAAGTGTTGTTCTGTCTCATTTGTGAATGCTTCCCAGTTAGCTCTTTTATAATTGGTGTATGTGTGTTTGTGGCTAGCTGGGGTGAGTCTGGTTTTGGTGGTGATAATGATCGGGAGGTGGTCAGAGCCTAAGGTTCTGACCACCCTCCAGGATGTTGTGGGGGCGAGTTCTGGGGAGCAAAAGGTGATGTCTGGAGATAATGGGTTATAGAGGGCTTGGTGAGGAATATGGGTATGTTGATGGATGTCGTTAAGGATGATGAGGTTATCGGTTTGGTTTTGTAGTACCAGCCCTCTGTCTGTGTCGGTGTTGTCGACAAACCAGGCCGACGTCTTGGCGTTGAAGTCACCACCCAGAATGATGTGTGGGGTGTGTGGGGTGTTTGTGATGTGTTGTAAGTGTGGTCTGTATTCATTTGGTACTGTAGGGGATGTTTGGGGAGGGATGTATGTGTTTATGATGGTTATGTTGGAGTTGTTGCCAGTGCGTATTTTAATTGACTTTATTTCTGTTGTGTTATCATTTGGGGGGAGGAGGGATTTGGTTTGTACACTGGTTACTATGTATGATATTTCTTTGTGTACCAGGGTGATGAGTCCACCGCCCCCGCCGACAGCCCGGTCTTGTCTGATGGTGGTGAAATTATAAAATGTGGGTGTTTTTTGTGTTGTGCGGAGTTTTGTTTCTTGTACAGCGTAGCTGTAGAAGTATTTAGGGTTATGCTTGATGTTACTGATAGCCTTGTTTTCTTCATTTTGTCGTTTTTCTTCGTGTGATGCTTTAAGTTTCCTCTCTATATCTTCAATTTTGCCAGCCATCATTATCTTTCTGTGTGTGTTTGTTACCCCTACTAGTTTTTTGTTTAGTGCTGCCCTTTTCCGCATTAGAATACGTCTATATTTTGGTATGATTCTCTGGCGTGTGAGCACTTGGTTTCTTTACTGGAACATGAGGTGTGCAAGCTTCGAGCATGATTTTGAGAAGGGTGCCCAGTTGTTCATTTGGATTTTTATCTGAGAGAGCTTTGTTCCAGTTTATTTCACCGAGGAGTGTCGTTATGCTGTCCCATTCAATAGTGTCACTTTGGAAGTTCATGTTTCTGAATTGATTTTGTTTTTTAAGTAATTTGTGTGTACTGTGATTATATTGTGGTCGGAAAAGATGGTCTTGTTCACACTGTACTGTATGTCGAGATCAGTTCTTCATTGTTGACAAACAAGAGGTCTAGTATGTTGTTTTTTCTTGTTGGTTCGGTGATTAACTGATCTAAGAAGAGCTTTTCACTTAGCTCGAGGAGTGATTTTTCTTACTGTTGATCTTCCCGTGTTCCTCCTGAGACTTTCCTCGTTGGCCACTGGATTACTGTATATGGAAGTTGAAGTCGCCTGTTATCATGATGTCGAGTGTGGGAGCGGGGAGATTGTCTAGGGTGGTGATTATTTCTTGGATTACTCTTTTAAATTGTTCTAGGCTGCAGAGAGGGGGCCGGTACACATTTACTAAGACCAGACCTATTTTGGTTATGTGGGAAATTAAAACATCCACATGTCCGTTGCTGTAGGTGTGTAGGGTTTTTGTGCTAGCAGCCATGTCGTTTCTAACATAAGTACCGACTCCTCCATGTGTGCGGATTTCTCTGTCTGTCCTGAAAGGGGTGTAATTTTCGACTCCAATTTCTGCGTCTATGATATTTGGATTTAGGTGGGTTTCTGTGAGCATTAAGTATAGGAAATCCTCTTGCTTTGCAAGGTCTGCGAGGAAAGGAATTTTGCTTTGATTAGTTTTAGGGTACAGACCTTGTATGTTTCCAATGAGGACAGTTTCTAGTGGGTTCTAATTTTGTTCTGCCAGGGGTATACCGGTAGGTGAGGGTGTTGTTGTACCGGTAGGTTGTCTTGCCCTAGATGCCTCCCCATCATGTGGTTGGAAAGGAAGATCCCCTGGGCTTCGATTGTTTTTGTCAAGGTTTCTAATGTTGTTTGTAACCCTTTCATGTAGCCTAAAAAAGCTGGAGAGTTTTCAGTTTGGGGGTTAGGTTCTGGTGCACTTTCTCGAACTTTGGGGCGGTTATTTGTGTCGTGCTCTGCTGTGGCACCACGATTTGTAGTGGTGGTAGGATTGGGTTGGTGTGGGGGGGGGGGAGTTGGGGAGTTCTGGTTCCTGCTGTTTTCACTTTGGTAAGTTCTATGCCTCCTTGTTCCTCGAATGTGAGGGCGGGGGCAATTATCTTAGAGGCATTCTTGCTTCCGCAGAGAATCTTGGCAGAGTGCTGGGTGATAATTTGGGCATTTTCGACCAAGCTTGCATCCTAGGTCTGAATATGGTCCGTGCTGGATTAGTTTTTGACAGGGTTTAGGGTGGCGGTACTCACATTCCCTTCCAGTGGGTCCATGTCTGCAGTTGTCCTTCCTGTAGAAGAAGCAGATGGGGGTTTGAGCTGTTCGCTTCCTCTCTTTTTTTCTTTTGTAGTGTGGGTTTAGCAGTGGCCTCGATGTGTTCCGTTTCTGTTACCGGGCCGGGGCCCGGCTCTGTGGAGTTTGGGGGTGGTGTGGTTGTGGTGCAACCGAGATTAATATCAGCTGGGGTGCTTCCTAGTTCAGGTATATCTACTATGTTTTGATTTGGCCTTATAGGGGTAGGCCTAGTGGTATGGTTGGGGCTAGGTGCATTTAGGCCTATTTTGTTTTGGTGGTTTGGAGGTTGGGTTGCATTTTGTTTTGAGGCTGATGTTTTGAGGAGATAGGGTGATGCCTCACAATGATCGATAACACAGAATTATTATAGAATTTCTGAAAATTCTGGTGATCTGGGTGAGGCCTAGGCTATTATCCTATGAGGAGAATCACAAGTTTGTTTGGTCAAATTGGATTTTAGGTCACGTATGTGTTTTTTGTATTATAATCCTTTTTCTCATCAGTTCCTTCATTGATTAGTGTGTTGTAAGGTGTTTTTCCTTCTGCAAATTCACATTTACCCATTATTTTGCAATATTAAAACGTGCCCCCTAAAACCATATTTTGTCATTACCCTAACCTAACAACCTAACCTAACCTGGGGGCTGCCGCCCCCAGACCCCCGCAGGGTTAGCATTGATATAGAATATGACAAAATAATAACCATACGGTAAAAAAGTGAAACACATTAGTTCTCAGCTGATCCAAGAGGACCAAGATGGCCGCCATTTTTCGTTCCACCCTTATTTAACCCACAAAGTCTAAGGAAAAATAATTTATTATGCAGCGGTAAAGACATATTGTGGTGACTAATACTCTATGACGAAGCTATAGTATACATTTAGAACATTATATCCCATACGTGACCTAAAATCCAGTTTGTCCGTTTGTTTTAATTTTGCATGTCATTATCTTACATAATGTACTTGGTTCAATGTTATTTTAATACCACAAATTTTGTTGATATATTTGAAGATAAATATTGAATCTATAATTATGCTCTAAAGATCATAAGAAAATTTGTTTTAACCCTCGGCAAAACCTAATAAAAAAGTAGGGTACTAAAATTTCCTTTTTCGTAACAAGGTTGTCAATACGGTACTTCCAGTTATCGATAGCTCTAAAGATCATATGAAAATGTGTTAAGCCCTCAGAAAAACCTAATATAAAAGTATGGTACAGTACTAAAATTTAATTTTCGTAACAAGGTTGTCAATACGGTACTTTCCCGTTATCAATGTACAGTACAATCAGAGCTGAGTAAACACCGTAGACTTCATCGATTGTTCTTTCACCTTCGTATAATCGACAGCCATTTTTGTTTGTATTTACTAAGGGATTAGTACTCAACCAGCGGGGGTATGGGGGCGGCAGCCCCCACCCATAATAGTAGGTTAGGTTAGGTAAGGTTGTTAGGTTAGGCTAATGTCTTTTCAAATCACTATCGGGGTCATGTCTCAACATCGATCGATAGGCCTAATGGGGAAAATAGGTTTTCCCGAGATTTCTAATTAATTACAAACACTATATACCTGTATTGATAAAAATGAAAACAAATTTTGGAAAAAACTAAATAAGATGGTCACTAATTTTCCCTTTTAGTTTTCATCAATATATAGTGTTTGGAAATAATTACAACCCTCGGCGAAACCGTTTTCCCCATTATACAACGATCTTAAGACACGCCGCCCGATAGTGGGGAGGGCTATGAAGTACAGGGAAAATGAGGGGTTAAATGCGTAAAACGGCGATAAAAACTTATTTTAGAAAAACTTGGCTCGGGTTTTAACCCTTCCTACCCGGGCTGCCTTAGGTAAGGACAGCTCGGCAGAAGGGCAGCTACCCGGGCGTCCTTACCTAAGGCATGTGCTTTAATACCTTATTAGCGGCAGGCGGTTTATTTATATGTACCGCCCAGCGGGGTGTTTTTAGCCAAAATAGGGCTGTTTACGTGATCATTTTCATGCCTAAATAAGACCCAGAACGTAAAACAAGTATCTATCCCTGAAAGGGCATAAACAGAGCTTTTGAATGACACCATAACGATCCTTTTATGATGGCTAGTTTTCTTGCAACAACCGTGCAACGCGAGTGCAAAAAGCATGTAATTAGGCACTTTCCCCATACAATTCCGTATATAGCGAGTGAGAGAGGGAGGGAGGAGGTGGGATTCGTGTCAGTAGGTTCGCCGCGGTGGTCTGGAGCAGTCATACGCTCGCTACTCTCCTGCCACCACTTGTCTCTCTCTCTCAGCAACATTACGTGCTGAAATTGCCACACGACCTATGTCGAGCGCCGCCACATAGTCCAGCTTTATTTAACTCGACTTATGTTGTGCGCCGACAGTTAAGGGTTAAAGCGCGCTTTAAATTTAGCGCGGGCAAATTCTACTTTGCGTGGGCGATCGTAGCGCCACCAAGCCTCAACTACCACTTATCAGTTCCTACGTTGCCGCCATTGCGAGCTACAGCAAAAAAATTAATTCCGACGCGTCCGATACTGTGCAATCTCCCGCGCGTGCCAGTGCTAACCCGCTTGCAACATCTACGCCTCTGCCAACCGAGAAGAAAAAGAAACTAAGGAAAGTGAAACGTTTGCTAAGTGAGAGTGCAATACACCGTGAACTTTTCAACCCGGATTTGAGCAGTGGTGAAAGCTCTGTGGACAAAAACCTCTATATTCAGAGTAGAAGTGGAAGCGAAGTTGACGATTTTGTGGGATTTGGTGATGATGACAATGTGGATTTATTTGAGGGGGGTGATAGTAGTGATGATCCTGATGTGGAAGTAGTGGAGGAAGGTGCTATTGAAGTACCAAGTGTACTAGAGCCAACCCCTTCGCCTAATTTCGTAGGTCAGGGTAGGCCTAGCCCTAGCCCTACCCCAGGACCTTCCCCTTTGCCTGCCCGTACGCCCTTGAAAGTGGGTAAATACTTCTATAAACAGTCTTTAGTGAAAAGTGCAGCCAAGAAAGCACGCAGGGAAGCAGAAAAAGTGAGGGAAGGCGTAGATAGTGATAGTGACGCCGACCCAGGCCTAGCAACCACCCGCATTCCTTTGTCCCGACGCCTTGACCTGGGACGCCGGGAGGGCCACCCACAGCCCTCGGCTTCATCTGTCCCTCAGGATGACCAAAGGGCCTCTACAAGTGCGTCATTGGCCTCCCACAGTGTGCCACCACAGGCCCCGCATCGTAGGTCATTATTTCCTGCGGAAAAGTCCACGGCTAGCCGCAAAAGGAGCCCAACTCCCGAGGCCGAGGCTCCCATTGCTCAACCTCCCGCAGCCCCACGCCGCTGACGCCTATTCTTCACCAGAGTTGTCTCCTGAAGAGGATGCTGACGACCACAACATTGCCCCAGATGACCTGACGTCGCCTGAGGAAGAGGAAGAGGAAGAGGAAGTCCCGACAAGAAGAGTAAAAGGGCGAGGTCGTGGACGTGGTCAGCCTGCCGACGCCGCTGCCCCTGGGCGTGGGCGTGGGTGTGCAGGGCGTCCGCCTGGGTGTCCGCGTGGCCAAGGGTGTGTGCCTGCTGCAGCTGCACGTCCTCGTCCTCGAGCAGCTGACATGTTTGTGTGGACAGATGGGGCGGATTTTGAGCCAGATTTTCCTGCCTTTGACGAGGTACAACAGGGTTCCGGGGTGTCACCAACATATCCCTGTGGCCCAAATGCCACCCCCAGTGAACTTTTCTGTGGCTTCTACGACAATGAAGTCATGGAATACCTTGTCAAAGAGACAAATAACCACCAGGCTATCTGTTCAAACTTTCTTGGGAGGAAGACCAGTGCCAAGATGGTGGCATGGAGAGCTCTCACTGTGGCAGAATTATATGTGTTCTTGGCACTCACAATGCTGATGACACACATAAAGAAGCACGTTCTGGCCGACTACTGGATAACTGGCGACCTCACAACGACTCCAGCATTTGGCAAATACATGTCAAGGGATAGGTACTTCGACATCCTCACATATTTCCACCTGACAAATAACATGCATGTCCACGAGCCCGACACACTCTGGAAGATCAGGCAACTGTATGACATGATACGTCATCGGTTTTCCACCTACCTGATTCCTTTTCAGAAACTGTGCATCGACGAGTCTCTGGTCCTGTTCCGTGGTAGGCTGCATTTCCGACAGTATATCCCGTCCAAGAGACACCGCTTCGGCATCAAGCTCTTCGTCCTCTGCGACTGCAAGACGGGATATGTGCTCGACTTTATAGTCTACAGCGGCAAGGGTGGTGAAGTGCAGATTGACCCCCTCATTGGTTTTGGCGGCGCTGTGGTAAAGAGGATGATGGAGAGGTACTTCCATGACAACCACATCCTCTATACCGACAATTATTACACGTCGCCTATCCTCGCCAAGTACCTCCATAACCGTAAGACCGGAACTGTCGGCACAGTGAAGGGGAAGAGGAAGGGCATGTCAGCCTACCCAACCAAGACTAAGAAGACGGACATCTTCCATAAGAAGAGTGGCCCCATCCTCTCCATCCACTGGCATGACCAGTACAGGGTCAACCTCCTCACCACATGCCACAAAGCAGAGATGGTCGCCACAGGGAAGGTGGACCGAAGGACGAAGAACCCTATCACGAAACCAGCTGCTGTCCTGGACTATAATGTCAACATGCGCCTCGTCGACAAGTCCGACATGCAGATGGGCTTCATAGACTGCCTGCGAACATCTTGCAGGTGGTACAAGAAGTTTGTCCTGCATACAGTAGATATGTCTGTCCTCAACGTGTACAACATCTACCGTTTGAGGACTCCAGTCATGAAGTACAAGAGCCTGCGGACCTTCCAAAAGCAGCTGATACTTGAGCTCCTGGCTAAACATGCGGGTACACCAGGGAGGCCAGTACAAGGACCAGGCATGCTGGACAGAACAGGGTGTGCCGAGTTCTTCAGAAGGCACCAGCTCGTCGCCCTTCCTTTCCAGGGTCCTAACAGCAGAAGAGGTGCTATGTGTGCAGCCGCACAACTCGACGACCCCGCAAACCCACAAAAAGCACTTGGCAATGCCTCGAGTGTCAGGTGGAACTGTGTGCTGGCACCTGCTTCAATGATTTCCACACTATGACAAACTATTGAAGTGTAAGTGACAGTGATAGTGACACTCAATAATAATAATAATAATATAACTAAGTATAAGTGAAAGAGACACACATAAGTAATAATAAGTGCCTTCAGAACAATATGAACAAGTGAAAGTGACACTAAAATATATATTCCTAACAATAAATAAGTGAAAATGACACTATCAATTACCATAGTCCAGTGAAATTGACACTATACTAATAATAAAACTAAGTATAAGTGAAAGAGACACACATAAGTAATAATAAGTGCCTTCAGAACAATATGAACAAGTGAAAGTGACACTACAATATATATTTCTAACAATAAATAAGTGAAAATGACAATATCAATTACCATAGTCCAGTATAAATAATCATAACTACTATAATAATGACTATAAAACTAAGTCTAAGTGAAAGAGACACACATAAGTAATAATAAGTGCCTTCAGAACAATATGAACAAGTGAAAGTGACACTAAAATATATATTCCTAACAATAAATAAGTGAAAATTACACTATCAATTACCATAGTCCAGTATAAATAATCATAACTACTATAATAATAACAATAAAACTAAGTATAAGTGACAGAGACACAAATTACTTCAGAAAAATAACTTTATTGAGTGAAAATAACATAATAACAATAATATATGGCATAATAAACAATAAAACACTAAAAAATCGCTTCCCGCCATAATTAAAGGTAGAGCGACGAGTCAAAACGTTCGTCGTAGCCTGGGCCGCGGTTGAGTGTTCGGATGCGGCGAGGTAAATAGGCGGCAAAAGTTATCTCCACTTCCATCACCATCACTCCGGAACCAGTTGAGCTAGAAAGCTCTACTCAACGCCATTCTACGCGGCAAGGTAAGGCGCCCATTTTGACATATGTTTGATTAATGTAGGTAGTATATTAAGCGAGATTAGCCTTAGTTAACGTATGTTGTGTTTTCAGCCAAATTGCCCGGATACAGCCTCCGTCCTTAACCTAACAAGTGCGCATGGGGGTAATTGGAAATGTCCCCCTGTGCTGACGTATTTGAGGTGTTTCCGTCACTAAAATATTCATTGTACCATTAATAGCATTATTACTTATCCATATTGTTACGACCGGGCACTCAGGTACACTAGGGCTCTCAAACAGGACTCGAGTATGGCTCGCTGCCACAACGGAAACACACGATCCCAACCCCAGAGTACTGCCAGCCGAACAAAAAACACCAATACCCTCCAGAGTTCTATCTGCTATAACGGGGTATACAAGAACTCGGTACTAGCGTTTCACAACAGACTAATAAAGAGACGGGAGTTATCTAGTCTGGTCAACAATCAAACAAAGAAGTAAATACAACAACACCAAAGAATAGTGTTGGCCGAAGCCGAAGTAATCCACCCTTGACTAAGAACTTAAGGAAGTCCTCCACCCTCTACTTCGGATCGGCACTATTACGTTACGTTAAACAATAGTCCTCGAGCATCGAGCAAGGAATCTTCTGATAAAGTTAGATGCTTCTCGGATACTCGTAAGAAGTAAGTATCGGATTTTGAACAGCAATTCAATAAGCAACACACTGGCAATTAACTAATATTAAAGGCTTTAAATTGACATAAGAAGAATTATAAGAATAGACAGTAGTAAATGGCAAACATATAAAAGAAGTACTCCGACAATGCACTGGCAATAGCCTACTAGGATTGTGCTCGGGGGCCACTAATCTCTAAAGTAGCTATGCGTGCCACACATGAAATCAATAGTGCATAAACAATAACATGCATAAGGAAAGCTTCAATACTATGCTGTATCTGCTGACCGAGCAAAGTCTAGCTGGGATGTAGTAGGCTAGGAAACAATGGCTGAGCAAGCGGCTCGTAGCCTAGCGAGGTCCTTAAGACTGTGCGGCCAAATTACGGTAATTGACGGGATGCTCTCTTGAGAGATCCAGATCACTAGTATCTGGTTCTCTCCTGGCGATCCTCTCAAAGTCAAGCAAACGAGTTAGCACAGTGTTGGGTGGCAGAGGCAAAAGCCCTCACTCGCAACACAGCGCTAAACTCCCACGGTACACAGTCAGAAAGACCACCTAGGCTTCCCAAGTCTCCGTTGCGATTGTACAGGTTCAACAAAACCTAATACTCATAGGGAATCACAACTCTAGTAGCCTCATCCCAGTCTAGCATCACCTAGATCAGCAGAAAACAGGAACATGAATAATCATACACAGGGAAATGCATATACGAGTGCAACAAACATTAATCAATCCTATTCTAGTTATCCCTTCCAAAATAGGCTATCTAATAGGCATATATCTCGTGAGAACTCAAGCGATAATACTTTGGCTGACTAGATCTGCACCAAAGGGGTCATTGAGGTTAAAAAGGGTTCGGGAAAAGAAGAAGGTAGGCGGTACAGAGAGTAGGGAAAGTTCACATCAGTCGGAAGAATATATATAGTTGCAAGGGATATGAGAAGTCGCTCTGCCTAATGAGTTCTGAATAAAATATGGCGAGACTTCCCTTTTTATACTCGGCCCTCTAGTGAGCATATCGCAAACTACTAAGGACCGCCCACTGACAATCATTACGTAATATTCTCTCTCAATCTGGGATCGACAAAGGATTTCCCACGCACTGAGGGGGAGGAGGGAGGAGGGAGGAGGGAATTAGGCCTACCTGCAGCGTGGCGCACTCACTGGCCCCCGTTACGTAATCTCTCTCTCTCCTCTCATCATTACAAATAAGTCCCACACACAACACTTATAACTAATGATATAAAATAGAACTCGTTGACTCAGATGAAAACAAAATACATATTTATAATACTTATAGTACAACGGCTCACATAAACTAAGTTAGGAAACTCTACACAGACTACAGCCAAAGTTCCTGCCCTGACGATCCTAGCGAGAGTGGGGCCTGACTGGGCGTTCTGTACAGCATGCTCATACTCGACATGCGTCACACCTCCCCCAAGATTTTACTTGCTCAACCCTGAGCTAAAATCTGACACACAGAACCCCATCAAGCCCCTCACACCCAGCGATCGCATGGCACTAAAACAAAGCTGAGTTTATCACTAAAATACATCTTATAAAACAAAAATTCACATTTTATAACTCCTCCCAACAATAGCAAAAGACACAATATCATGCTCCCAGAGCGAGCTTACAGCAGCTCAGCCGTTTGATAGTTCGTGGACTACTCAAACTCAATAGGCTATGACAAACTTATACAATTATCTATATCAAAAAGAAAGAGTTTTTATATGATTTTTATATTTTAATATGTTTTTTTCCGGCTGCACTATAAGGGCAGCCTATTTTCTTCTATACCAAACGCTCAACTCCTGCTTTACGACCCAATACGCTGGGCTACAACCGCGAGCCAACAAGCACCAAGCGCAAAATACTATTCAAACTAAAGCAGGAGGCTACCCGTGTGTCAATCTACCCAGGATCATATACCCTTGAACGACCATCTGCAACCACGTTGTCACAACCGGCAATATGGCGTATGTCCAGGTTATATACCAATAACCTTAGTGACCACATGGTCAGCCTCATATTCCGATTGTGAAACTGGTCCAAGAACTTGAGAGGGTGATGATCTGGGTAAACTACAACGACCGGACCATAGGCTGGAACATAGACCTCGAAATGCCCCAGCGCAAGCACAACCGCCAGCAGCTCCTCCTCGACAACAGAGCAGCTCCCCTGGGCCGAATTGCACTTCTCCGAGCAGATACTAACAGGATGCTCCAGCCCATCATCGTCCTTTTCTACTTCATTCATCAGGTTCTGAAACGTTGCTGGTGAATTCTCAAGTCCGTCAGGCATAACATTGCACTGGTAGGTACTCCCGTCTACAACAAAACCACATACCTCTTTAGCACGCTCGGACAAAGTTACAGGCAACGACCACTCACGACATTCCTTATCCCTCAGACCCTTCATCCACACGTAATCCAGCTCTGCTTGCACCATAGGCTGTCGAGCAGGATTTATACGGTAGGGAATTAAACTGAGCCTTGCACTATCTCCACGAACAACATGCCTAGTGCCCTCCCACAACCCAGCCGAGACCGCAGCTTCTAACCTGTAGTCTCCCTCCTTCTCCACCTTCGTCCCTAGAACAGCCAGGTCATGAGAGGGACAATCAGTACCACCTGTGCAGTCACTCCCACAGTTAATTATTGCTAAGGCTTCCCCGCCGATACCGTACATGCGCACCCCCACATTCCTTGTGACGACATCTGCCTGCTCAGCATCACCGCTTTTAGAGACATGGCCAGATACAGTCGGTCTATGGTAGGGCTGTTGCATTAGACTAGAGCAGCATAGGGAGACTATGTGACGACCGGGCACATCCACTCCACAGCCAACCTCACCAATCTGCTCAATGTCCTTCTTTTTACCACCACCCTTGGCAGCCATGGGTCGACCCTGACCTGGCAACCATGCCAAAGCCTCGTCGCCCACCTTGAACCACCGAAACAACGAGGCTAACGGTCTTTCAACATTCACGTGACCTGCCCGTGGAACATCTTGCACCGCCCGAGTTGTGAGACTCAGGGGCTCGGCACGACCAGTGGGGTATGAACCGAGCTGGTGCTGGAGTGCTGCACACTGCTGCTCAGGCAGGTGCTCTAGCGCTTCCACAGCCACCAGACTCGTGTCCCCCGCCCACTGCTCCGCCGAGACATGACAATCCCTACTCTCCTCCACCTGTGCCCTACTGCCCCCCTCTCCTTCTCCACCTTGGCCGCGGCAGACCAACGCAGGGACAGTAGGCTGCTCAGGTGGTTGCCTCACAAACTCCTCCAACAGGTTCACATGACATGCTTCCCCATCCTCGTGTTTGATCTCGACAGCACCATTACCACACTTCTGAACTTCCGGATCCTCCAACTGCAGTTTACAAATATCTGAGGGAACCAACCTGTCTAGATGCTTCCGAAGCAACCCAAGTCCTCCCCCAATATCAAACTGAGCAACCCTTTTTTCTCTCCGTGTGTAACATTGCTGCCCCGGAGTCTCTTCCGGCCCTACCTCCTCACTAGCTGTGACAGGTCCTGGGGCCTCTCCAGACTCTAACATAGGTGCCAATACTGAATCACCCAGGAGAGCCGCCGAGTCAAAACTCTTAAAACCAACTCCAGCTTTAGCCTCCTCCTGTTGATCGTTCCTCTGCTGGTCTGAAGACGGAGGACTAGGCTGTGACACTTTAGCTGCCCGAGCTCGGGTGACAACACACGCCATGGGTTGTGCCTGGCACCGCTCGACACACTCTTGCTCTTCCCCACTCACGTCGGCCGGCCTCTCGGCAACGACTAAGGGTAGAACCTCAGAAGCGGGCATTGCAAAGTCGTTGCCGAGAAGAAGGTCGACGCCCTCCACTGGCAGTTTCTCCACAATCCCGACATCCAATTCACGTGCCACACCATCCACCTCCAACTCCAACCGCACCAGCGGGTATGACCGAGTTGCATTAATACCCTGCACCACTACCACCCGAGCCGCATTTATAGGGTAGCCAGTCAAGTTATTCATCAGAGTCTGGGAAGCACCTGTATCACGCAAGACCTCTACTCCATGCTTGCGCCCCGCCCACATCACGCAACCCCGTCCTCTATGGTCGCAAAAAACATCCTGAGCAGGGTTCGAGCCTCCCAGGTGCTTCTGCATTGGCTGTGCCTCAGCCTCTGACGAACTGCCCCGGGCAAACTCAGAAGACTTCGGAGACACACCAATGTTGCAGGCCAAAGACACAGCTGCTGTAGGTGGTTTGCTAGGACAGACTCTTGCAAAGTGCCCCTTTTCATGACAATGATAACACTCCAACTCCCCTCTGGGCTTCCCTTGGTACTGGGAAGGGCCCGGCCCCTTCTTAAATGGGACGGTGCTAGTCTTGTGGTCAGTCTTGGTATCATAACTCTTGTACTTGTTTGCATAATGTATATCACTAACTCGGGGGGGTGGGGCGTCACGCCCCTTGTTACCTGCCTCACTTCGCTGGGCAGACCCGCACCCACGAATTAGTGATAGCCGGAGGTCAGCCATCTCAGCTGCCTCCTGTAGAGTTTTTGGGTTCTTTTCTTTAATAGTTAAAGTCATTTCTGCACCAGTACACTTATAAAACTGCTCGAGCAGAAACAGCTCAGTCAACTGTTCGGCCGTCTCAGCTTTCTCAGAACGTGTCCAGTTTGTAAGTGCATCTTTTAAGTCCCGGGCATGTTCAAGAAAGGTCGCCTCCCTAGTCTTTGTAACACCCCGAAACTTCAATCGATATGTTTCTGGTTGCAACTCGTATGCCCGTAGGACAGCTCTCTTCAATACTGGGTAGTCAATGCAAGACTCTAAAGGCAGTGCATCATAAGCCTTCAGACCCTTACCCGTAAGTCTTGAGGAGACTAGAGCTGCCCACTTCTCTTCAGGCCAATTATGCTCCCTACACTTCTTCTCAAAACGATTAAAAAATTCTGTGACTTCAGTTTCACTAAATGCCGGCACCAATTTGACTAAGTGGGACAAGGACTGTTCTCTTACTTGGCCCTCACGGCCCATCCGAGTCCCTGTCGACTCTGCACGAGTCTTATCTAAATCTATTTGAGCACAATATTTCTCGGAGTCGTATCTAAGCTCAGCCTCGTGCCTCCTGGTCTCATCCTCTTGCCTCCTAACCTCAATCTCATGCCTCCTCGTCTCATTCTCCTGCCTCCTAGACTCAGCCTCAATCTCCTTCTCCTGCTTCCTAGACTCAGCCTCAATCTCCTTCTCCTGCTTCCTAGACTCAGCCTCAATCTCCTTCTCCTGCTTCCTAGACTCAATTTTAGCAAGCTCAAGTCTAAATATCATATCTGGAGACAGGCAGGAAGAGGGAGCTGCCACTACTGAAGGAGGGGGGGCAAAAACTGGGGAACCACCATGTGCACCGCCCGAGGGCACTCCAATCTGCCAATTCTCATCCCTCTGTGGGAGAGTGCTAATCTCCGGCAACTGAGTGGACGGCACTGTGGGAGTCGAGTGAGAGGGGATCTGGGGAGGAACCCCCCCAAACGCCCTCTCCTCCGAAACCCCATGTCGCCCACGCAACACCCAGGAAATCAGCTCCCTCTTGGACATCCCTATTACATTGGATAGGCCCAAAACCTTGGCTATCAGGTGCAAGCCATAAATATCCACCCCAGTCAGCCTCTCCTCCGTCACGTGGTACCGCTTACTCACAAAAACTCTAGCATCCTCCTCACTGATTACTAACGGCACCTCTTCAAATGGCATCTCTCGCTCCTCGTCAGTGCTAGGGCACGACATACTGAAGTCCACAAAAAAATTCTCGAGACAAAAGTGTTAAACTTCCTTATGCAAGCACTAATTACTAAATTAACTGGAGTCTCTTAAATGCTCTACTAATTGCCCTACAAACAAAAATATTCTTCAATATGCACGCTAAAGTACAAACAAACAAATGTTGTACAACTCTGCAAAAATTTTATACTGTTCACAAAATCCTAAGCAAGGTCGCCATTTGTTACGACCGGGCACTCAGGTACACTAGGGCTCTCAAACAGGACTCGAGTATGGCTCGCTGCCACAACGGAAACACACGATCCCAACCCCAGAGTACTGCCAGCCGAACAAAAAACACCAATACCCTCCAGAGTTCTATCTGCTATAACGGGGTATACAAGAACTCGGTACTAGCGTTTCACAACAGACTAATAAAGAGACGGGAGTTATCTAGTCTGGTCAACAATCAAACAAAGAAGTAAATACAACAACACCAAAGAATAGTGTTGGCCGAAGCCGAAGTAATCCACCCTTGACTAAGAACTTAAGGAAGTCCTCCACCCTCTACTTCGGATCGGCACTATTACGTTACGTTAAACAATAGTCCTCGAGCATCGAGCAAGGAATCTTCTGATAAAGTTAGATGCTTCTCGGATACTCGTAAGAAGTAAGTATCGGATTTTGAACAGCAATTCAATAAGCAACACACTGGCAATTAACTAATATTAAAGGCTTTAAATTGACATAAGAAGAATTATAAGAATAGACAGTAGTAAATGGCAAACATATAAAAGAAGTACTCCGACAATGCACTGGCAATAGCCTACTAGGATTGTGCTCGGGGGCCACTAATCTCTAAAGTAGCTATGCGTGCCACACATGAAATCAATAGTGCATAAACAATAACATACATAAGGAAAGCTTCAATACTATGCTGTATCTGCTGACCGAGCAAAGTCTAGCTGGGATGTAGTAGGCTAGGAAACAATGGCTGAGCAAGCGGCTCGTAGCCTAGCGAGGTCCTTAAGACTGTGCGGCCAAATTACGGTAATTGACGGGATGCTCTCTTGAGAGATCCAGATCACTAGTATCTGGTTCTCTCCTGGCGATCCTCTCAAAGTCAAGCAAACGAGTTAGCACAGTGTTGGGTGGCAGAGGCAAAAGCCCTCACTCGCAACACAGCGCTAAACTCCCACGGTACACAGTCAGAAAGACCACCTAGGCTTCCCAAGTCTCCGTTGCGATTGTACAGGTTCAACAAAACCTAATACTCATAGGGAATCACAACTCTAGTAGCCTCATCCCAGTCTAGCATCACCTAGATCAGCAGAAAACAGGAACATAAATAATCATACACAGGGAAATGCATATACGAGTGCAACAAACATTAATCAATCCTATTCTAGTTATCCCTTCCAAAATAGGCTATCTAATAGGCATATATCTCGTGAGAACTCAAGCGATAATACTTTGGCTGACTAGATCTGCACCAAAGGGGTCATTGAGGTTAAAAAGGGTTCGGGAAAAGAAGAAGGTAGGCGGTACAGAGAGTAGGGAAAGTTCACATCAGTCGGAAGAATATATATAGTTGCAAGGGATATGAGAAGTCGCTCTGCCTAATGAGTTCTGAATAAAATATGGCGAGACTTCCCTTTTTATACTCGGCCCTCTAGTGAGCATATCGCAAACTACTAAGGACCGCCCACTGACAATCATTACGTAATATTCTCTCTCAATCTGGGATCGACAAAGGATTTCCCACGCACTGAGGGGGAGGAGGGAGGAGGGAGGAGGGAATTAGGCCTACCTGCAGCGTGGCGCACTCACTGGCCCCCGTTACGTAATCTCTCTCTCTCCTCTCATCATTACAAATAAGTCCCACACACAACACTTATAACTAATGATATAAAATAGAACTCGTTGACTCAGATGAAAACAAAATACATATTTATAATACTTATAGTACAACGGCTCACATAAACTAAGTTAGGAAACTCTACACAGACTACAGCCAAAGTTCCTACCCTGACGATCCTAGCGAGAGTGGGGCCTGACTGGGCGTTCTGTACAGCATGCTCATACTCGACATGCGTCACAATATGCGCCTATTATGGGTTGATTATAAAGGTATTAACCTGAAACAACAATAAAACGAGTGAAAACAGCGTTTGGATGGTCAAAATCGGAGATATAGCCCGCGAGTTGTATAATGTATGGGTGAGGCAACCTGCTTTCCCGCCAATTTCCCCCAAGGCCACTGAGACACAGTCGATCGATACTCTCTCTCTCTCTCTCTTGCACTCGCTTGCCATCAGTGATGACAACACCCTGCTTGCAACTCGCTAATGTTAGCACGAAAATATACCTCAGAATAAGGGAATAACAGGGAAAATAGGTGATAACTGAAGGAGAGGAGGAAAGTGGGGAAGGAGGGGAGGTAGAGGACTGAGATTTTGCATGGCCCAGGGGCCAAAACAAAAAATAAATAAAAAAAAATAAAAATAAAAAAAAAAAAATTTGATGTCAAAAGTTGATTTTTTGTTTTACTTACTCTCAAGAGTCTCCCCGCAGTCCGCCGGGGGAACTCTTAAGAGTCTCCCCGCAGTTCCCGGGTTAAGTAAGGCAGCCCGGGCGGGAAGGGTTAAGGTACAGTATTTCAAATGCCTAAAACCCATATTTCGAAAACCCGAGCCAAGTTTTGGCCAAAGCTGGCTCGGATTTTGCGAGTTTGTAGACAAAAAAATTACCGTAACCTCATTTAGAAATTTGGCTCAGGTTTCCTGAAATTGCAAAGCCATAAAACCCGAATTTTGGAAAACCCGAGCCAAGTTTTGGCAAAACTTGGCTCGGATTTTGCGAGTTTTAAGAGTAAACATATTAAAGTAACCTAATTTAGAATTTTGGTTCATGTTTCCCTAAATTGCAAACCCCAAAAAGCATAAATTTGGAAAACCCGAGCCAATTTTTGGCAAAACTTGGATCGGATTTTGAGAATCGAAAGGCCGCCCATTGGAAAGCTCTGTTTACGCCCTTTCAGGGATAGATACTTGTTTTACGCTCTGGGTCTTGTTTATGCATGAAAATGAGCTCGGAAACAACCTTATTTAGGGTAAAAAAAAAACGCTGGGCGGCACAGTGTAAAATACCCTACCACCCGCTCTTTGTGTGTTAACAAGTTACCTAACCTAATCGTGAGGGCAATCGCATCCAGAACCCCAAAATTCAATCACAATTTATCAGTAGGCTAGGGCTTCCTGAAAGAGCCTAAGCTGCCTAACCCTAAATAAACAAAAATCGGAAGTCTAGGCTAGAGGGGTGGGGGTGGGGGGGAGGGGGAGGGGTACGGAGAATAGGCGCTAGCCTATGGAATTTCCGCCTAAATTTGCCCTAAAACCTATTTAACATTAACCCTTCCAGCCCGGGTGTCATTTTAAAATGACACCACGAAAGAAGGGCAGGTGCCCGGGTGTCATTTTAAAATCCCTGTGCTTGAAAGCGTGCTTCAAAATTCGCGCGGCCAAATTTTGCATTGCAGGAGCGACCGCAGCGCCACCAAGCCTCAACTACTAGTGTTATCAGTTCGTACGTGGCCGCCATAGCGAGTTATACTGAAAAAATGATTTCCGACGTGTCCGAATCGCTGCAACCTCCCGCGGGCCCCACTGCTACCCCACTCGCAACTTCAATGCCTGTTGCAACCGAGAAGAAAGCTCAACGAAAGAAAGTTAAGCATTTGTTGAGTGATAGCGCTATACAGCGAGAACTTTTTGATAGTGAAGAGAGCAGTGGCGAAAGCTTGGTGGACAAAGAACAATTTATAAGTGCAAGCGAAGATGACGATTTCGTTGGCTTTGGAGACGACGATAATGTCGATTTATTTGAGGGGGGAGACAGTAGTGATGATCCTGATGTGGAAGTGTTTCAGGAAGGTGCCATTGAGCTTCCAAGTGTGCTAGAACCTAGGCCTACCCCCTCGCCATCTTTGCTATGTCAGCCTAGGCCTAGCCCTAGTAGCCCAGGACCTTCCCCTTTGCCTGCCCGTACGCCCTTGAAAGTGGGCAAATATTTCTATAAACAGTCGTTGGTGAAAAGTGCAGCTAAAAAAGCACGCAGGGCAGCCGCAGAAAAGGATAGGGAAGCTGAAGACAGTGATAATGACGCCGACCCTGGTCTAGCAACCACCCGCATTCCATTGTCCCGACGCCTTGACCCGGGATACCGCGTGGGTCACCCACAGCCCTCGGCTTCATCTCTCCTTCAGGATGACCAAAGGGCCTCTTCAAGTGGTATTACTAGTGTGCCACAGCCCTCAACTCACCGCAGAGCATTATTTGCTGCGGAGAAGCCCTCGGCTCGCTGCAAAAGGAGCCCAACTCCCGAGGCCGAGGCTCCCATTGTTGAAGCTCTCGCAGCCTCCCGCGCCCCACACCGCCGACGCCCGGTCACTTCTTCACCCGAATTGTCTCCTGAAGACGATGCTGACGACCCCAACATTGCCCCAGGTGACCTGACGTCGCCTGAGGAGGAAGAGGAACAGGAACAGGAACAGGAACAGGAAGAGGAAGTCCCGACAAGACGAGCGAGAGGGCGAGGTCGTGGACGTGATCAGTCTGCCGACGCCGCTGCCCCTGGGCGTGCGTGGGCGTGGGCGTGCAGGGCGTCCGCGTGGCCAAGGGCGTGTGCCAGGGCGTCCAGGGAGTGTGCCTGCTGCACCTGCTCGTCCTCGAGCATCAGCATCCGACCTGTTTGTGTGGACAGATGGGGCTGATTTTGAGCCAGATTGAACTGCCTTTGACGAGGAACAGATGGGTTCCGGGGTGTCACCAACATTTCCCTGTGGCCCAGCTGCTACCCCCAGTGAAATTTTCTGTGGCTTCTATGACAATGAAGTCATGGAATACCTCGTCGAGGAGACCAACAACCATTATGAGATCTGTGCCAACTTTCTTGGGAGGAAGACCAGTGCCAAGATGGTGGCATGGAGAGCTGTCACTGTGGCAGAACTATATGTGTTCTTGGCACTCACAATGCTGATGACACATATCAGGAAGCACGCTCTGGCAGACTACTGGATCACTGGCGACATCATAACGACTCCAGCATTTGGCAAGTACATGTCCAGGGACAGGTACTTCGACATCCTCTCGTATCTCCACCTGACAAACAACATGGCAGTCCACCTTCCCGACTCATTATGGAAGATCAGGAAGCTGTATGACATGATACATCATCGGTTCACCACCTACCTGATTCCTTTCCAGAAGATGTGCCTCGACAAGTCTCTGGTCCTGTTCCGTGGTAGGCTGCACTTCCGACAGTATATCCCGTCCAAGAGACACCGCTTCGGCATCAAGCTCTTCGTCCTCTGCGACTGTTTGACGGGGTATGTGCTGGACTTTATAGTCTACAGCGGCAAGGGTGGAGAAATTGTGACTGACCCCCTCATTGGTTTTGGTGGCGCTGTAGTGAAGAAGATGATGGAGAGGCACTTCAATAAAAACCACATCCTCTACACAGATAATTACTACACGTCGCCTCTCCTGACCAAGTACAGTAGGGTCCCGCATAAAACGTGTTCAGATAAAACGAGTCTCGATTAAAACTAGCGACCTAAAATATTAATATTTAATTTTCGATAAGAACGAATGTGATCACATAAAACGAGTCCGCCGCCAAAGTGGGGCAAATCCGAGGAGTTTTCATATAGAGCGCCGAAATATCGTACGCTCCTGACGGAAATTTACGCTTACAGTGAACATTGACGATATTGGGCCACTAAAATGCTGTGTTCACATAAAACGAAATCGCACGCCCTCGTTTATCGACCAATTTCTCGTTTTATGTGAGACCCTACTATACCTCCATGACCGCAAGACCGGAACTGTCGGCACAGTCAAGGGCAAGAGGAAGGGCATGCCAGGCTACCCAACCAAGACGAAGAAGGCGGACATCTTCCACAAGAAGAGTGGCCCCATCCTCTCCATCCACTGGCATGACCAGCGGAAGGTCAACCTCCTCACCACATGCCACAAGGCCCAGATGGTCGCCACAGGGAAGGTGGACCGAAGAACCAAGAACCCCGTCCAGAAACCAGCTGCTGTCCTGGATTACAACCTCAACATGCGCCTCGTTGACAAGTCCGACATGCAGATGGGCTTCATCGACTGCCTGCGAACATCTTGCAGGTGGTACAAGAAGCTTATCCTGCATACGGTAGATATGTCGGTCCTCAATGCGTACAACATCTACCGTCTGAGGACTGCAGGAGCCAAGAAGTACAAGTCCCTGCGGAAGTTCCACAAGCAGTTGATACTTGAGCTCCTGGCTAAACATGCGGGTACACCAGGGAGGCCACTACAAGGACCAGGCCAGCTGGACAGAACGGGGTGTGCTGAATTTTTCAGGAAGCACCAGCTCAACGCCCTTCCTTTCAAAGCACCAGGTAGTAACAGCAGAATCCAGAAGAGGTGCCATGTGTGCAGCCACACAACAAGAAGACCCCACAAAAGCACAAAAACCACTTGGGAATGCCTCGAGTGTCAAGTTGGACTGTGTGCTGGCACCTGCTTCAACGACTTCCATACTCTAATAAACTTTTGAAGTGGAAGTGACAAAAGTGAAAGTGACACTCAAATGTAGGCTAAGAATAAGAATATACCGGTAACTAAGTATAAGTGAAAAGGACACATATAAGTAATAATAAGTGCCTTCAATAACAATATGAACAAGTGAAAGTGACACTAAAATATATATTTCTAACAATAAATAAGTGAAAATGACACTCAATAAGCCTAGGCCAGTCAAAGTGACAGTATAATAATAATAAAACTATGTATAAGTGAAAGAGACACACAAGTAATAATAAGTGCCTTCATAACAATATGAACAAGTGACAGTGACACTATATATATTATTAGCTTACCTAACAATACATAAAAGGGGAAATGACACTATCAATTATCAAAGTCCAGTGAAAGTGACACTATAATCATAATAAAACGAAGTAATAAGTGACAGAGACACAAATAAGTTCATGTAAATAACTTTATTGAGTGAAAATAACATAATAACTATAATAAATGACAGAATAACCAATAAAACACTATCAAATCGGTTCCCGGCATAATTGCGGGTGGAGCGACGAGTGCAACTGGGCGTCATAGCCGGGGCCGCGGTTGAGTGTTCGGACGCGCCGAGGTAAATACGCGGCAAAAGTTACCTCCACTTCCATCACCACCACTCCGGAACCAGTTGAGCTAGAGAGCTCTACTCAATGCCATTCTACGCAGCAAGGTAAGGCGCCCATTTCTATATATGTTTGATTAATGTAGGTAATATATTAAGCGAGGTTAACCTTAGTTTACTTTTGTTGATATTCGGCCAGATCGCCCGGATACGAGCTCCGTCCTTTGGAGAGCCGGCCTGGGCCAGGAGGGTTAAAGTACATGGAAAAATGTTATTTTAATACCACAAATTTTCCGGGTGTTTTTTTATAAAAATTTGAGTATAACTAAATAAGTTGGTCACCAATTAGGCAAGAATGTAGTTACCGGGTGTACCGACCGTCTTGTTTACACTACGCAGACGCTCACCATCATGTTCCCATCTATTTTGACTGCCTTTGGATACAAAAATGCATTACCCTAACCAAACAACCTATCCTAACCTAACCTATTATTATAGATTTATAAGTATGTATTTTATTATAAGTATTTATAGATGATTTATGTTGCATGTCGGTAGTGGTACACCCGGTAACTACATCCATCCCACCAATTATTTCTCAATATTTGAAAACAAATATGGATTTTATATGCTCTAAACATCATATGAAAATGTGTTTTAAGCCTCGGCCAAACCTAATAAATATACCTGTATATGGTACTAAAATGGAAATTTTTCGTAACATGGTTGTCAATACCTTCCTATAGACGGCACCGATTCGTACACACGCCATTTTCACCTGTCTCACAAGGTCTGTCCACCAGCTTTTTAGTCAACACTAACTCCACCTGCCTATCTCTGTCGAAACTATTTGTACAGGTATTCATTTCCACACCTTAGCGCATCACGTCACGGAACACTACTGGGTTCCTATTGGTATTTTTGTGAAGACGTCATTATAACGCATATGCTACGTCACGCATACCCTCGGGAGCCAATCACTCTGGTGGAATATGTTGATTCCGTCATTGCAATCGGCCAATCACAGATACCCACCTTGATTTACCTGATAATCGCCAGTCGAGTCATTACAGTTTCTTACAGTAGATCCTCTGGAAAAAGGCAAACTAGGCCTGTGTATCCAGCTCAGTACCAGTACTTGCACTGCTGCGGTCGTTCACGGTGTTGGCGGCGGCGGTAGCAGACGCAACATTTTTACTATTCTGTATTTTTGTTTTATAATCAAACTTCAAATCTTGTCTTCCCCATGCTTTATCAAGATTACTTTCAAACTCCCTTATTGATTCGGAATCGACTACACACTGGGGCAGTGCGTTCCACTCATTTACCACTCTATCACAAAATGAGTTCTTTGCCTTCTCAAGCCTATTTCTTTCTTTGTAAATTTTCTTAGAGTGTCCTCTCGTTCTTGTTCCCTCCCGCATCAAGAAGATACCTTCACACACATCCTCATCGTACTTTCCTGACACTATCTTAAAAGTCTCTATCATATCCCCTCTCTTTCTCCTATATGCCAGTGTCGGAAGCCCCAGTGTCCTCAACCTCTGCTCATAGCCCACGTTCTTCAATGTTGGTACCAGCTTGCTAGCTCTCCTCTGCACTTTCTCCACTGCTTCTATATCCTTTACCATATTATGGAGCCCACACCTGGTTCGCATATTATTCCAGGTGCGGCCTAACCAGCGCTGTATAGAGATTCCTGAGGATTTCTTCGTCAAGTGACACAAATGTCCTCCTTATCAGCCCTACAATTCTATTGGCTTTGTTTATCTTTTCCGCTAAATGTTCTGAGAAATTTAACTTATTGTCTACCACTACTCCTATATCCTTTTCTGCATTCACTTCCTCCATCGCTTCATACATACTGTATCCTACCTTGTCTATCTTGCTTGTCCCAATCCGCATGTACTTGCATTTTTTTGGATGAAAAGGCATTAACCAATGCTCAGACCATCCCTTCATGCCCTCCACATCTCCTTGAAGCAAACCAACATCTTCCTTACTCCTCACTCTTCTATACAGCTTAGTGTCATCCGCATACAGGTATACCTCACTTCCATTAGTTATAACTTCAGGTAAGTCGTTGATAAATATAACGAACAGCAGTGGTCCCAACACAGATCCCTGAGGTACCCCACTTGTAATTTCCCTCCACCCCGAGCCTATTCCATTCACCAGTACCCTCTGTCTCTGATCTTTCAGGAAGGCTTCTATCCATTTCACACATTTCTCCCCTATATTATAGCTTCTAACTTTCTCTATTAACCTCTCCGCGGCGCACAGGGGGTTTTCTACAGGGTAAGACTGTGCGCACCTATGATGATTTGGGGACCTATTGCAAATTTCGATAAAAAGTACCTCATCGTGTAGGGAATGTTTGCGGGCATCGGCCCATATATATTTGACCCCCCAAAAAATGTCTGGGGGGGGTGGGGGAACGGTCCGTAGTTGAAAAATGTGGAGCGAATGGCACCGCGCGGCTAGATTGTCATCGAGCGGCGAGATTTCCGTGCCGAATATTTACGCGCGCAGGGGATAGAAGGAGAGGGAGGAGGGGGTGGGTTACGGCGTATTATCACGTATATGTCCATTTTTGAGCCCTTTTAGGCTATGTAGAGTATGTATACGTGTGTAGGCCACCCATATAACAATGAATATGCCTCATAGTGACCAAAAATTGCAATATATAAGGGAATTATAAGAGAATTTTTAGGCGGGAATGAAATGTGTTGGAGGTTTGGCGGCAATTTATGAGGTGAGAGTGTGGTTTACGCCATACATATCACGTATATCTTGTACGTAGAGCACTGTCATGCTATAATACAGACTTGTACGTATGTATACGTGCCATATATCAAAATATATACCGCATATTGACCAATTCATGCGATATTTACGCACATTATCAGAGTTTCTATGCGTGAACCAAGGTGTGAGTGAGCTGTGCTGGGAATGAAAGGGGGAGAGGGTGTGTTACGCCATACATATCACGTAAATCTTGTATTTAGAGCACTGTCATGCTATAATAAAGACGTGTACGTATGTAGGCGTCCCATATAACAAGGAATATACCGCATATAGCCCAATTGATGCGATATTTACGCAAATTGTGAATGTGTTTCTAGCACACGGAAGCCTGAAAGGGTGGGTTGGGGGTGGGTGTGTGGGAGGGAGGGAGGGAGGCATGCAGGGGTGCAGGGAGGGAGTGAGTGAGTTGTCAAGAGAAAGAAGGCAGGCAGATCTCTAGATAGATAACCAGCTGTGTGACAAGTGTGAAGGCGCTCGAGGCGTATGGATGCTTGGGATTTTGAACCTTGTCTTCCAGGTGTCTGGTGTTTCTTGCCACCAAGAGTTTTACAATAACATGAGTCAGGAATGGAGAGAGAGAGAGAGAGATAGATAGAAACTGAGACATGCGTATGTTGTACGTATAAATGGACTTCAGAATTGCATTTTTATGCAAGCAGACATTGCATTTTAGACACATGTGAAGTACCACAGAAACATGTAGGCCATTGACTGTCAATAAAGTACTATATTATAGACCACCAGCGACGGTGGTCAGTAAACACGTGCAGATTGCCTTTTGCGATAAAGGGCTAAATATAGAATGGTGTCTCCTTACACTTGCGAAAGGGTAGATTGCCACCAGAGAAACGTTTACTTATTTATTTCCAAGTAATATGCAATCTAAATGTACATTCGAGACCTACTGCAATTATTTGTATGACAGTCATGACTATGTATAATCCAATATACGCGCGTAGGCGAGACATAAGAAAGCTGGTTGAGCAATTTACGACACCCACACAGTTATTATTCTTTTTTATTTACAATATTATACAATACAAATGTATTTGTGAAGAGTATTTTATCCATTATTGTATTTATACAAATTTTGTTCCCAGACAGAGCTGCTGTGGCTGGTGTAGTAGGGCCTAAAGGGAGCGGCAAGGGTCACCGCTTGACCGTGTGAAAATGAGTGGAGTCGCACTGAGAGGGGCAATTTTGCTGAATGTTTTGGCAAATTTGGACAGAATAAAGTTATATAATTACTAATTCTTGACAGAGACAAACTTTCATAAACCTTGGCATGATATAATTGATAATCCCATCAATTTACAAACGTAAATTGGTGGGATAATTCATTTTTTTTTGTATATTGTCATTTCGATTGTAGACACGAAGTTTTGAGTGATATTTGGTATGAGCTCCTGTGGCATGGTTGGTAAGGTCGCGGACTGGAAAACTCAAAGTGTGCTAGGGTTGTGGGATCGAATCCAGGAGGGGGTTATGGGGAAGGTTTTATATTGTCTAGAACATTTTTGATAAAAAAAATTTTTTACAAGATCATGCCATTGTATTCAATAAATATGAAATATTCATAGAATATATCATATTGTAAGAATACAATGACATGACCTTGTGTTTTTTTTTTTTTATTATTGTTTTATTTTATTATCTTAGTAGGTTTGACAGGATTTGTTGAAACATATTTATTTTTGTACAATTCATTTGAGGTAAGAAAATAATGATATACACATGACTTTGACTAATAACAAACATATATATTGATATAATAAAAAAATAAGGCATATAACATGTAAATATTTGAAACTTATAAACTAAATAATGAAACATACAATTATATAATGTAAAAGCTATATCACAGGGACATCTTTGGAACTTATACATTATATAATATATATGTTACATTATGAGGTAGCGTGATCAATTAGGTCAGGTCAGGTAAGGTAGGGCGCGAGTCCAGGACAGGGCTGAGCAGGGGGCGAGTCCAGGGCAGGGCTGAGCAGGGGGCGAGTCCAGGGCCGGGCTGAGCAGGGGGCGAGTCCAGGGCAGGGCAGGGCAGTGCAGGGCAGTGCAGGGCAGGGCGGGGCAGGGCGACACTCAAAAATTTTTGAAGGTGTGGTAGTCCCTGAAGCACTCGCCCATGCAGAGTGGAACTTTGCACTCTGCGCACATTGAGGTGACTCTTTTTGGGACATGGGGTTTCCTGACACTGGAGCTGCAGACGACGCACTGCACCTGCCTGTGACGAGTGCCAACCAGCTCGGTGCCGATCAGGTAGTGTCTTTGGACACCCACCTGCACTCGGTCAGGAACGTGATCCCCACGCCATGCCGTACGTCTGTGAGTGGTGGTGCCATACTTCTCCAGGAGTTGGTATGAGACGTTGTACACGAACTCCCGGAATTTCAGCTTCTGGTTTGGGGACATATCCTTCTTTACCAACCACAAGTTGTAGGCGTTGAGCATCGTGATATCAACTAGGTGGAGGAAGAGCTTGTGATACCACTTCACAGTCTTCCTCAGACACTCAACGCCTGACAGCTGACAGTCAGACTTGTCCACCAGGCGCATGTTCTTAGTGTAGTCCACTACCATGTCGGGCTTGTAGATGGTCTTCCTGGTTCTGTAGTGGATTTTGCCAGAATCCACCTGGGCACCTGTGTGGACGGTGGAAAGCAGGTGGACGTCTCGCTTGTCCTTCCACTTCAGGGCTATCACTTTCCCACACTTCTCGAGCTGCTTGTACTTCTGCCCCTTTCGTCGCCTTCTTCGAACATGCCTCTCGCGGTGTTCCTGGGCCAGGTCGTCTTCTGAAGGTGTGTCACTGGAGGAGGCATCTGTGAGAGGAATGACATCACCTGTGAATTTTGGCATAAACTTTCTTGTCTTTCTGACAGTCCCACATGACCCCGTTTGGTTGTCATGAAGAAACTGGCAGAGAGCAGGAGAAGTATACCAGTTGTCAGTGTAGATGATGTGGCCTTTGCCCAGGTAAGGTGCCAACATTTTCCTGACGATGGCACCTGACATGCCCATGGGGTCATTGGCAGCGGCTTTCGGGATGTCAATGTCAGTGCCTGTGTACACGATCATGTCAAGCACTATTCCAGTTTCGCAGTCACACAAAACGAAGAGCTTGATTCCGAACCTATGCCTTTTCAAGGGGATATACTGTTTGAACACAAGACGTCCTTTGAAGAGCACGAGCGACTCGTCAATCACCAAATTGAGGAAGGGGTAAAAGTATTTCCTATACCTCTCCAACAACATGGTGAACACAGTCCGAACTTTCCATATCCTGTCAATCCTGTTAGGATTTTCGTTGTCTGCAAAGTGCATAAATCTTAGCAGCAACAAAAATCTGTCACGAGTCATGAACTTATTGAAAGTTGGGGTGGCGATGAGAGGGTCGTGCTTCCAGTAGTGTTGCAACACATGCTTCTTGATCAGAGGCATGAGGAACAACAAGGCAAAGAACGTCATAAATTCTTCAACAGTCGTATCCACCCAGCCTCGTATTCTCGCTTTTGGAGAAAGGACGTCCAATCGCCCAAACACCCACCTGTAGTAGGCGTTTGTTTGGGCAACGATGAACGTCATTACCTCAAAATCGAAAAAAGCGAGGAAGAAGTCGCTTTCGATCGCGTGCTCATCACAGGGCCAGTCGTCAGTTGTACCTGACGTCCCAGGATTGAACTGGGGCACGTCAGGTACAAAATTGACCCCGTCAGACCAATCGAACGTAGGCAAGCCAGGGATCGGAATGTCGTCTGCGTCTGCTTCATTGTCTGAAATATCGCTTCCATGGTCGCGATACAGCACATTATCATCATCACCCTCCTCTTCACTGGACAGACGATGACCTTCCTCGTTTTCGTCGCCGACGTCCGACTCACTCCCACTGTCCACTCCCAAATCCCCCCACCCTTGGTCCCGTGCTTGGTCTTCGTCGTCAAAACCTTGACTGCCAATGTCCTGTAAATCAGCATCAAACAGCAGGGCGCCATATTTGGATGGTGTCAGAGTTTTCCGGGTAATTTTGCCACGCGAGGGTGTCTGATGGACAGGGACAGCAGGGGCGGCGGCAGAGGCGGCGGCCGAGGCGGCGGCAGGGGCAGCAGTGGTGCGTGGCCTTGATGGGAAGATGATGGTGGTGCCTGTCGCCCTTCTCTCTGTTCCTTGGGCAGGGGCGGCAGGGGCGGCAGGGGCGGCAGGGGCGGCAGGGCCACCAGGGAAAGCAGGGCCAGCAGTCGCTTTCCCTCTCCCTTTCCCCTTCCCCTTCCCCTTCCCCTTCCCTGTTCCTTGGGCAGGGGCGGCAGGGGCAGCAGGGGCGGCAAGGGCAGCAGGGGCGGCAGCGGCAGCCGGGCCAGGGGCGGCGGCTGGTGGTGGTGGTGGTGGTAGGGGCACTGTGGCTGGCGTACGGGATCTTTTCCCTACGCCCGTGCCTTTAATTTTTCATGCCCCCGCAGGTTTTGCAGCCCTAGGGCGGCCTCCTGCGTCGCTGGCAGGGGCAGCAGGGGCGGCAGCGGCAGTTGGGCCAGGGGCGGCGGCGGCAGCCGGGCCAGGGGCGGCGGCTGGTGGTGGTGGTGGTGGTGGTAGGGGCACTGTGGCTGGCGTACGGGATCTTTTCCCTACGCCCGTGCCTTTAATTTTTCCTGCCCCCGCAGGTTCTGCAGCCCTAGGGCGGCCTCCTGCGTCGCTGGTACCGGTGGCAGGGGTGGCAGGGGTGGCAGGGGTGGTAGTGGTGGTGGTAGTGGTTGTTGCAGTGGCCTGGGTCGTGGTGGCAGTGTCACGAAAGACCAATGACCTCTGTGCCATTGCCCTGCTTGCACGTGTTTTCCGTGCTTTGGGTGCTGGTGTTTCGTCCTCCGAGCTGTAGGGCGTGTCGTACTGGTAGCTAGGGTCTTTGGCAGCCACCCTCTGCCTTCCACGGCGGCTAACACCACCAGAAGAAGGGCTGGTTGTGTCATCAGGGAGCGAGCGTGAGGGACGTGTGGGCTCCATGACTAGTGCTTGGTTACTGGCGCGGTGGTGCTTGCACGAGTGCGGGGAGAGCGTTTTGCGGGGTGGTATCGAGAGTTGACACGTAGTACTATTGTTACGGCTGGATCGGCAATACATATTCGGGATTCTTGATCGTAGGACAGAAATGGCTTATGTGACAACGACACGCTCGATTCCAGTCCCAAATACTATATGCTCCAGACAACAAAAGCACCAACGCCCTACAGAGTTATCGTCTATGGTAACGAGGTACCTTAACTCGGCGAAAGTGTACAACAGGGGTAGGCTATGAGGCTAAACTCCCTCAGACATTTATAGGTTACGTTATGACTAAAGAAATGCAATACTCAAGAAACTACGTTAATATTAAGCCTCTAATAATGTAGAATAGAAGCAGGCTAAAGGTATGACAGTGAAATGCTAAATGACAAATGTACACGCCTACTTGAAAGCGCGTGCACTAGAATAACTGTCCCCTACTAACATGCACTAGCATGTAGCATACAAGATGTTCATGATCCAGTAGATACCTAATAATACACATGGAAGGAACATAAATAGTAGTCACTTATTATAATAATGAATCTATACTTGGAATAACTAAAAGGTTGCAGGCAACAGTACTGCGCCGGTAGCCTACTACCGCATAGGCTACTTCGCTTCTCTCACTCTGTCTCCCCTCTGAGTCCGTATGCGCCCTACGCAACGGAACTCCGGACACAGCAGCAAAACGACAGTGCAGTTAATTGATACATGAAAGTATTAATAGTGTTGTCTTGTGTGTGAGTAATGTGTATTGTAAAGTGTTACATACATAAACTTAAAGAGAGCTGCAATGCATAGTAAAATAAAGATATAACCCACTCATCATCCCCCTGTGTTCTAGCTAGCAGGCCAAGTCACAGGAACAACGAGTCCCAGCACCGAAAGCGAGAACCCAGGAAAAGACTGCAGAGAACACAAGGACAGATAAATTACGTTACTCTACTATACCGGCACTACGAGCGAGCTGTAGTCTCTGGTACTGCACTCGCTCCTGGCTCGGTAGGCAAATCAAGGCTAAGTCCTCGCCCCTCTACAGACAACTCCTGGGCATGGTCGGGCTCTTACACATGGCACTAGTCTAGTCACAAATTGGATGATGAGCTGGGCATATAACTCGTGAACATGTAGAACGTTCACCAACTATCCTCATCAAGAAGATCGCTGTTCACATTAACCCCTTAAATCAAATACATGTAAATATATGCTTGTCCTAAGAGTAATACGAGAGGTGAGTGCTGAAACTCCTTTAGGACCTCAAGGGAAGGTTATGCATTTAAATAGAGAGAAGAATGAAATGAGAGTAATGTCGTCAGAGAGAAAGAGTGCAACCGTGAGAAATTGGGAGAGAGGGCAAGGGATGTTAGAATCTCAAAGGTTCTAGGCAGCCTGATCATGGAACACACAGCGAGCCTCCAGGCAATGTGCAGTACGACAACATGGGCAACCCAGGCAGCATAGGCAGGCGGCAATGGACTACCAACCCTGTCGCACCTAGCTATAAGCGCAAGGCTGCCAACCGGTCCATACGTCTGGCAACCACCACTCCGGCAGCGTGGCGCGTTGCTACCCTCTCGCTCTGAAAACTAACTCACTCTCTCTCTCTGAACTCCCATTGTCTTATCTATCAACTTCTCTATTGATACTACATATTAAATGGAAGGTCTCGACATGGCTTAAAACAAAACCCACCACTGGTTAGCACATGACGAGACCTTTGCAGAGATACAAAGAACATAGTTATACGTTGTCACACTCAATATAAGCAGCCAGCACGGTACAGCGGTACAGCGGTACCACACAGTGGCGGTACAGTGGAGTACCAAGGAGTACAATCAGGTTGCGTTGCTACGCACTGGGTGCGTCACAGCCCCCCCAAGATTTTAGATAATCGACCTTAGAAGCATTATCAAAATCTGACAGGCAACCAACCGACCTGCTACCCTTAGCTGCCACTAATTGCAAAAGGTGCACAACAACTGAAGTGTGAATTATACATAAAACACAATATCGCATGCATCATGCTACAACAATAAAGACTTACAAAACTAAAAAAAAAAATTCTCGTTTATTTTATTGTTTTATAATCTTTTTGGACGGCGTTATGATAGCCTAATTTTACTCCTGCTCAACCCACACACCGTGCACGACTATCCTGGATCATCAACCCTTGATAGACAATCTGCTATCACGTTCTCACTCCCGGCAATATGCTGAATGTTGAGATTATACTCTTGGAGCATTAGGGACCACCTGGTCAACCGCATATTCCGATTGTGAAACTGATTTAGGAATTTCAAGGGATGATGGTCCGTATAAATCGTCACTACCGGGCCGTAGGCTGGAACATAAACTTCGAAATGTTTGAGCGACAAAACGATAGCAAGAAGCTCCTTCTCTATAGTCGAGTAATTCCTTTGTGCCGAATTAAACTTGCGAGAAAAGAAGCTCACTGGGTGTTCCAAGCCCTCGGAATCAGTCTGCAGTAACACTGCCCCGGCACCCACACCGCTGGCATCAGTCGCCAGCTGAAAACTCCTGGAGAAGTCTGGGGCTCTCAAAATCGGATGTGTACACAGCAGGTGCTTGACTAGGTCGAAAGCCCTCTGACACTCCGCAGCCCAACAGAACTTCACTGACTTCGACAGTAGATCAGTTAACGGTGCTAAGACAGTAGAGTATCCCCGGATGAAGCGCCTATAATAGCCTATCATACCTAGGAACCGCATGACCTGGCGCTTAGTGGTGGGCCTGGGAAACATATTGATAGCCTGTATCTTGCTCAGGGGGGGGCACACCCGGCCTAACCCGACCACGAAGCCAAGATACTGCACAGTAGCCTTTACAAACTCGCACTTCCTCAGGTTCACCACCAGCCCAGCATCGTGCAACTTCCCAAACAGGGTCTCTAAGTGCCTTAGGTGATTTTCAAAATTGTCATCATACACTATCACGTCATCAAGGTAGACCGTGCAGTTAGGGATTTCGTCACAAATATCGTTCATCAGGTTCTGAAACGTGGCAGGTGCGTTCTTAAGCCCATAAGGCATTACGTTACATTGGTAGGTCTTGCCATCTACCACAAAACCACAAACTTGCTTAGCTCGGTCCGACAGGGGTACTTGCCAGTAGCCTTTTACAAGATCAATTTTAGTAAGGTACTTTGCATTCCCTATCTTGTCCACGCTGTCGTCAACTCGAGGCAAAGGGTAAGGGTTGGTAGTGGTCAAGCCATTTAGCCTCCGAAAATCTATGCAGAACCGCACCTTGCCGTCAGGTTTTGGCTGCAACGTGACGGGTGATGTCCACTTCACATAACCTTCAGTGATCATCCCTCTCTCAACCATGTACTTTAACTCCTCCCGTAAAGCTGGCAACTTTACCGGGGGCACACGGTAGGGCACTGACTTGAAGGGCACATTATCACCGACGTCCACGTCGTGCGTTACCTGAGTAGTGAGACCTGGGTGTTCGGCGAAAACAGAGGGGTATGACCTGAACAGGCCTAGGACAGCAGCACCCTGGTGCTCAGGCAGGTGACTTACAGCTTGCCTAGCCTCTTGTTCAGTATTCCCCGCCCACTGTTCCGCGGAAATGACACAGTCCCAGCTATCCTCCTCAGCAGCATGACTGTCCCCACCTCCTTCTCCACCCTGGCCGCTGCAGGCCAGCACAGGGACAGTGAGAGGCTCTGAGGGGCGTCTCACATACTCTTTCATGAGGTTAACATGACATAACTGATGTTTTTTTCTACGGTCAGGTGTTGCAACGAGATAATCAAGGTCGGACAGTTTCTTAGCCACCACATACGGCCCAATAAACTTGGCAGAAAGGGGGTGTCCAGGCAAAGGTAAAAGCAACATTACCTCCTGACCCACCGAAAACTCCCGAAGCTTCACCTTGGCGTCATACTGGTGCTTCATGACCGCCTGTGCATTAACCAAGTTATTACCTGCCGCTGCCATGCAACCTATAAGTCTCTCCCGGCTCTCAAGGATATATTTAAGTACAGACCCCGGCTTCTCTTCGCCCTCCCAGATCTCTTTCACCATACTTAAAGGTCCTCTCACATTATGGCCAAAGACTAGTTGATTTGGACTGAACCCCAGGCTCTCTCCTGGGACTTCACGTGCAGCGAACAGAACATACGGCAGACCCAAATCCCAATCAGTGTCATGTTCTGCACAGTAACAGCGTAGCATACTCTTCAGGGTCGAGTGCCACCGCTCCAAGACTCCCTGACTCTCGGGATGGTAGGCTGACGACACTACAGAACATATACCGTGCAACTGAAGGGTTTGCTTGAACAATTTGGATGTAAAATTGCTCCCCTGGTCTGACTGCACCTCACGTGGAAATCCATAACGGGAACAGAACAATAATAAGTTTTTAACAACTGCCTTTGCCGAGCCGTTTCTCATGGGGTATGCGTCCGGGTATCTCGTAGCCACATCCATGATTGTCAACAGGAATTTATTGCCACTACTAGTAGGCGGGAAAGGGCCAACCAAATCTACTACAACTTTGCTGAACGGAGGCCCGGTGACAGGTATGGGAAACAAAGGTGCCTTCGGGATGGTCTGGTTAGGCTTCCCCGTTGTCTGGCAGGTCGCACACCCAGCCACCCATGCACAGACATCAGCCTTGACCCCAGGCCACCAGAAAAACCTGCCCAATGCCGCCAATGTTTTTGTTACCCCCAAATGACCCGCCACCGGCACATCATGCGCCAGACACAATAAGGACTCTCTATACTTATTTGGAACAACCACCTGGTCTACTACCCTCGCACCGCCCTCCCACTTCGATTTGGGGTCTAGAAATCTGCGGTACAATATCCTGTTGAGCCTAAAGAAATCTCTCGGCTTCGCATCCCCATCTTCCTCCAACTCTATGGCACCATTGCTATAACGAGCTAGGCTAGCGTCTTGCAGCTGCTGCTCACTAATGTCCCTGGGCGTCAATGCATCAAGATGGTTTTGTAATAAGACATTACCCCGGCTAGTAGGCTCTACTGCCTTAGTGGCTCTCGCTACAGCTCTTGCCTCACGCGAAGTCTTACCCAACTCTGCCTTGTTACACACCATATCTGGGCCAGAGTCAACTCCCGTGTTTATTATAGGTCCAAGTACCGAATCACCGAGAAGTGCAGCAGAATCAATGTCCCTTTTCCTGCCCTTAGCAACCTTCTCCTGATCCTTCCTCCACTGTCCCCGAGGTTGAGTGCTAGGCTGTGCAGGAGCCGCAGAGCGAGATCGGGTTACCACACAGGCCATCTTATCCTGTTGGCACCTCCCAACCCATTCCCGATTCTCACCATCCACGTCGGCCGCCCTCTCGGCAACGACTAAGGGTGGAGTCCCGGAAGTGGGCACCGCAAAGTCGTTGCCGAGAAGAAGGTCGACGCCCTCAACTGGCAAACACTCAACGATCCCTACATCCAGCTCCCTGCACACCTCTCCCACTCTCAACTCCAACCTCACAAGTGGGTATGACCTCGTAGCATTTATACCCTGCACCACAACAACTCTGGTCGCATTTATCGGTTTCCCTGTGAAGTTCCTCAACAAAGTTTGCGAAGCCCCCGTATCCCTCAGCAAGTCAACCCTCCGTAGTTCACTCCCCCAGCTCACAAACCCGTGCCCCCGATGGCTACAGAAAGTGTCCCGGACAGGTGTCGAGCCTTCCGTACGCTTCTTTACCGCGTGTGCCTCAGCTGCTGACAACCTACCCCGGGCAGTTGCTGCAGCCTTCAGAGACACACCGATACTGTGAACCAATGACACCGGCTTAGCGGGAGTGTTACTAGGGCACTCACGTGAATAATGGCCTAGCTTCTGACATTTGTAACATTTCACATCCCCAATGGGCTTCTTCCCTTGTGCGGGCGAAGAAGGGGCCTGACCTTTAGTAAACGGGAGAGGCTTGTGTTTGTAGGTGTTATTAGGTGCAATGCATTTAGTGTGGTTATGTGTGTCATAGGATTTGTTATTATCGAAAACTCTGGTGGGTGGGGTATAGCGCCCCTTCTGCCCTGACTCAGCCCTCTGAGCGGCACCGCAACCACGAATCAATGATAATCTGAGGTCTGCCATCTTGGCAGCCTCCTCTACTGTCTTGGGACATTTTTCCTTAATGTTCAGCGTTAGATCGGTTCCAGTACATTTGTAAAACTGTTCCAGATAGAAAAGTTGCTTAATTTCCTCAGCCGACTCTGCGTGCTCGGACCGAAACCAGTTATTACCTGCATCTGTTAAGTCCCGTGCGTGCTCCATAAAACTGACGTCGCTCTTCTTATTCACGCCACGGAACTTCAATCTATAAGTTTCGGGTTGCAGTTCGTAGGCCCGGAGCACAGCCTCCTTCACCAGTCCATACACTACACTCTCGTCCAGTGACAGTGCATCGTAGGCTTTCAACCCCTTACCCACTAGACGTGATGAAACTAATGCTGCCCATTTAACCTCCGGCCAGTCATACTCACGACACTTCTTTTCGAAACGAGCAAAAAACTCAGTCACTGCTGTCTCATCAAATGCGGGTACTAACTTAATTAAATGCGAAAGTGAGTCTGTAACCCGGTGCCCACCACCGAGATGACGCCCCGTGGTCTCTACTCTAGACTTCTCGACATCCATTTCAACCTGGTACCTAGTTGCATCCTGATTGGCTTGGATTCTAGCAACCTCTATGCGTTCTATACTAGCCTGTTGTATCTGAGTCTCCTGCAGCTTAATCCGTTCTATACTAGCCTGTTGTATCTGAGTCTCCTGCAGCTTAAACTTAGCTAGTTCTAGCTGAAATAACATCTCAGGAGACAGGCCTGGGGGGGGAGAGCACAAAATGGGGGATCCACACCGAGACGTGTTTACGGGTAAGCCAGCTTGCCCTTGAGAACCCTCCTGCTGCATCGTGCTAAGACTCGCTGGCTGAGGGCCCAGCTCAGGGGTAGAGTGGAATGGAGGCTTGGAGGGAACCCCCCAAGACCCCACTCCACCCACCGCCCCATCGCCATCACCCAACAAACATGCCACCAAATTCTTCTTGGGCCAACTGTCAGGACAGTCCCGCCCCAAAACCGTGGCTAAACAGCGAAGACCGTAACAATCAATAGCCTGCAGGCGCTGTTCGGTCAAAGGTGTCTGCAAAAATGCCCGGGCATCCCTCTCTCCACTTATAACACTCCCCTCCCTAAACATCTGTTGTACTTGCTGGTTACTAGGCTGTACCGTGTTATCCTCCCCCGTAAATGATGAGTCATTAGACATAGTGCTGGTTATACAATTGCTGTTCATAAAAAAAAAAAAGTGCTTATTACTAATTGCAGTCTCGACTCACAAAATGTTAAAGATGCTTGAATGACTCTACTCTAGACACCCCCAACGAAACAATCTGCAAGTCCACCAATACAATAATGACACAATAAAAATTCCTCCAATATGCAAGAAAATTCTAGCCAGCTCTACTA
Source organism: Lithodes maja (assembly GCA_037953745.1). NCBI lineage: Eukaryota > Metazoa > Arthropoda > Malacostraca > Decapoda > Lithodidae > Lithodes > Lithodes maja. The sequence goes on along the minus strand of JBAKBP010003663.1, from coordinate 45,563 downwards.
GGTAGCATAGAATAGTCCTCCAAAAAACATGTGATAGGATACTACTGAATCTTGTGCAAGGTCGCCATTTTGTTACGGCTGGATCGGCAATACATATTCAGGATTCTTGATCGTAGGACAGAAATGGCTTATGTGACAACGACACGCTCGATTCCAGTCCCAAATACTATATGCTCCAGACAACAAAAGCACCAACGCCCTACAGAGTTATCGTCTATGGTAACGAGGTACCTTAACTCGGCAAAAGTGTACAACAGGGGTAGGCTATGAGGCTAAACTCCCTCAGACATTTATAGGTTACGTTATGACTAAAGAAATGCAATACTCAAGAAACTACGTTAATATTAAGCCTCTAATAATGTAGAATAGAAGCAGGCTAAAGGTATGACAGTGAAATGCTAAATGACAAATGTACACGCCTACTTGAAAGCGCGTGCACTAGAATAACTGTCCCCTACTAACATGCACTAGCATGTAGCATACAAGATGTTCATGATCCAGTAGATACCTAATAATACACATGGAAGGAACATAAATAGTAGTCACTTATTATAATAATGAATCTATACTTGGAATAACTAAAAGGTTGCAGGCAACAGTACTGCGCCGGTAGCCTACTACCGCATAGGCTACTTCGCTTCTCTCACTCTGTCTCCCCTCTGAGTCCGTATGCGCCCTACGCAACGGAACTCCGGACACAGCAGCAAAACGACAGTGCAGTTAATTGATACATGAAAGTATTAATAGTGTTGTCTTGTGTGTGAGTAATGTGTATTGTAAAGTGTTACATACATAAACTTAAAGAGAGCTGCAATGCATAGTAAAATAAAGATATAACCCACTCATCATCCCCCTGTGTTCTAGCTAGCAGGCCAAGTCACAGGAACAACGAGTCCCAGCACCGAAAGCGAGAACCCAGGAAAAGACTGCAGAGAACACAAGGACAGATAAATTACGTTACTCTACTATACCGGCACTACGAGCGAGCTGTAGTCTCTGGTACTGCACTCGCTCCTGGCTCGGTAGGCAAATCAAGGCTAAGTCCTCGCCCCTCTACAGACAACTCCTGGGCATGGTCGGGCTCTTACACATGGCACTAGTCTAGTCACAAATTGGATGATGAGCTGGGCATATAACTCGTGAACATGTAGAACGTTCACCAACTATCCTCATCAAGAAGATCGCTGTTCACATTAACCCCTTAAATCTAATACATGTAAATATATGCTTGTCCTAAGAGTACCGTAATACGAGAGGTGAGTGCTGAAACTCCTTTAGGACCTCAAGGGAAGGTTATGCATTTAAATAGAGAGAAGAATGAAATGAGAGTAATGTCGTCAGAGAGAAAGAGTGCAACCGTGAGAAATTGGGAGAGAGGGCAAGGGATGTTAGAATCTCAAAGGTTCTAGGCAACCTGATCATGGAACACACAGCGAGCCTCCAGGCAATGTGCAGTACGACAACATGGGCAACCCAGGCAGCATAGGCAGGCGGCAATGGACTACCAACCCTGTCGCACCTAGCTATAAGCGCAAGGCTGCCAACCGGTCCATACGTCTGGCAACCACCACTCCGGCAGCGTGGCGCGTTGCTACCCTCTCGCTCTGAAAACTAACTCACTCTCTCTCTCTGAACTCCCATTGTCTTATCTATCAACTTCTCTATTGATACTACATATTAAATGGAAGGTCTCGACATGGCTTAAAACAAAACCCACCACTGGTTAGCACATGACGAGACCTTTGCAGAGATACAAAGAACATAGTTATACGTTGTCACACTCAATATAAGCAGCCAGCACGGTACAGCGGTACAGCGGTACCACACAGTGGCGGTACAGTGGAGTACCAAGGAGTACAATCAGGTTGCGTTGCTACGCACTGGGTGCGTCACACTATATCCACACCAATTTTCAGCCGTCTGACTATTAACGCGCGGTTTTGGTACGCGTTCAAAAGCGTTACTCCAGAGAGTCTTCCCGCAGTCCGCCGGGGGAACTCTTAAGAGTCTTCCCGCAGCTCCCGGGTTAACCTTTTATGTGGGACCTTATCGAAGGCCTTCATAAAATCGCAATATACCACGTCTATTACATCACCATCTTCTAGAATTTGCATCCAATCATCTACCACCTTAATTAGCTGTAGTACCGTCGACCTCCCCGGCAAGAATCCGAACTGTCTCCCACTGAAAAGTTGGTTTGACTTCATATGCTCCATTATTCCTTCTCTAATTACCGTTTCCATTAGTTTACACACAACACTTGTTAAACTGCCTGGTCTATAATTCCCTGGGTCATTTCTCTTTCCCTTCTTAAATATAGCTGTTATGTTCGCCTCTCTCCAGTCCATCGGGATTTGTCCTGTATTAAACGATACCTCAAATAACATTTTCAATGGCTCTACTAACATCTCACCTCCTTCCTTTATGATTCTTGGGTGTATCCCATCCGGTCCCGGTGACTTACTTCTGTTCATTTTTTCTATAGCCCTTCTTATTCTAGCATGGGAAAACTCTATTAGTTCTAGTGCCGGTGCCTGTCATGGTGGTACACTGTAAAGGTCAAGCCTCTGCCACACTGTGTTATTGTAGAAACTACAAGAAATAATACTGCTGCCCTGAAAGTATTTACAGAACATGGGTGCTTGCCTACTGATGTGACGTGTAAGAGGTAAAAAAAAATCGCATAGGTTTAAACTTCCGGAAATTAATGGGTAATACATACCACGTACTGAGTACCATGAATCCTCTGTAGCTGGCATGCAAGGGCTAGTTTAGTATCCCACGTACGGGGTACTATGATTCCGCTGTTGCTGGCATGCAAGGGCTAGTTTAGTATCCCACGTACTGGGTACTATGAATCCACTGTTGCTGGCATGCAAGGGCTAGTTTAGAATCCCATGTACTGGGTCTAGGTTAGGTTAGGTTGGGTCTAGGTTAGGCTAGGTTAACCCGGGAACTGCGGGGAGACTCTTAAGAGTTCCCCCGGCGGACTGCGGGGAGACTCTTAAGAGTGAGTGAAAAAAAAAATCAACTTTTGACATCGAAAAAAACAAAAAAACAATTTTTTTTTTTTTTTTTTTTTTTTTTTAGCCCCTGGGCCATGCAAAATCTCAGTCCTCTACCTCCCCTCCTTCCCCACTTTCCTCCTCTCCTTCAGTTATCACCTATTTTCCCTGTTATTCCCTTATTCTGAGGTATATTTTCGTGCTAACATTAGAAATCCGGTTGGAGGGTGTGGTCATCACTGATAGCAAGCGAATGCAAGAGAGAGAGAGAGAGTATCGATCGACTGTGTCTCAGTGGCCTTGGGGGAAATTGGCGGGAAAGCAGCTTGCCTCACCCATACATTATACAACTCGCGGGCTATATCTCCGATTTTGACCATCCAAACGCTGTTTTCACTCGTTTTATTGTTGTTTCAGGTTAATACCTTTATAATCAACCCATAATAGGCGCATATGGATAAGTATTAATGCTATTAATGGCACAATGAATATTTTAGTGACGGAAACACCTCAAATACGTCAGCACAGGGGAACGTTTCCAATTACCCCCATGCGCACTTGTTAGGTTAATATAGTACGTCTCAGAAACAAGATTCGTAGTTGCGGTAGTATTTACAGATACGCCCGAATACTAAATGGGCGGCCTTTCGATTCTCAAAATCCGATCCAAGTTTTGCCAAAAATTGGCTCGGGTTTTCCAAAATTATGCTTTTTGCAATTTAGGGAAACATGAGCCAAAATTCTAAATTAGGTTACTTTAATATGTTTACTCTTAAAACTTGCAAAATCCGAGCCAAGTTTTGCCAAAACTTGGCTCGGGTTTTCCAAAATTCGGGTTTTATGGCTTTGCAATTTCAGGAAACCTGAGCCAAATTTCTAAATGAGGTTACGATCATTTTTTTAACTACAAACTCGCAAAATCCGAGCCAGCTTTGGCCAAAACTTGGCTCGGGTTTTCGAAATATTGGGTTTTAGGCATTTGAAATACTGTACCTTAAAACCCGAGCCAAGTTTTGCTAAAATAAGTTTTTATCGCAAGGTGTTTAAGGATGAGATATGTGCAGCATGTGAGGAGGTGTGTGGAGTGAGGAGAAGAGGGAGGGGAGTGAAAGGTACAGCATGGTGGACAGAAGAGGTAAGAATAGCTGTGGAAGAAAAGAAGAAAGCATATAGAGAGTGGTTGGGTAGTAGAGGGAATGAAGATTCCGAGAGACAGAAACGAGCGAGGTACGTGGAGAGTAAGAGGGTGGTGAAGAGAGTAGTGAAGGAAAGTAAGAGAAGAGTAGATGAGGAATTTGGAAGGAATCTGAGTGTAAAATGGAGGGAGAGTAAGAAACTGTTCTGGAAAGAAGTCAAGAAAGTTAGGGAAGGTAGCAAGGGAAACAGTAAGGGTGTGAAAGATAAGAATGGGAGAATGCTAGCCGAGAAGCAAGAGAGAGTCGAAAGATGGAGGGAGTACTTCAGTGAGTTGCTAAAGGAAAGGAATGAAGAGCCAGCAAACATAGCTGGATATGGTATGGGAGGGAGAAGAAGAGAAGTAGTGGAGGAGGAGGTGGGGATCAGGAGGTCAGAAGTGTGGGAAGCCATGAAAAGAGTGAAGTTGGGGAAAGCACCAGGAACAGATGGAGTGTGTGGGGAAATGTTGAGGTATGGTGGTGAGATAGTGATAGAATGGGTATGGAAAATGTGCAAACTAGCATGGGAGAAGGGGAGTGCACCCGATGACTGGAAGACTGGCATAATAGTCCCCCTATATAAGGGCAAAGGGGAAAGAGGAGTGTGTGGTAACCACCGAGGAATATGTCTTCTAAGCGTAGTAGGGAAGGTATACAGTAGGGTAGTGATTGAGAGAGTGAGAGTGAGAACGGAGAAATGGATAGGCGACGAGCAGGGAGGCTTTAGGAAGGGAAGAGGATGTGTAGATCAGATTTTTACCCTGAATTGTGTTGTGGAGAAGTATCTGGAGAAGAAACAAAAGGTGTATGTTGCCTTTATGGACTTGGAGAAGGCCTATGACAGAGTGGATAGAGAAGGTTTGTGGAAAGTACTTAGAATATACGGAGTAGAGGGCAAGTTGCTGAAAGCAGTGAAGAGCATGTATGAGGGTGCAAAGGCGGCAGTACGTGTGGAGAGTGAGCAGAGCGAGTTCTTTGACATGAATGTTGGTTTGAAACAGGGGTGTGTGATGTCCCCGTGGTTGTTTACTGTATATATGGATGGAGTTATGAAAGAAATACTATCAAGAGCAGTGGATGTTGGTGTATCGCTGAAAAGGGAGGGAATTGAGTGGAAGCTACCTATACTGCTGTTTGCGGATGATACAGTTCTGATGAGTGATAATGAATGGGAGTTGCAGGGTCTGGTAAATGAGTTTGGAACAGTGTGCGAAAAACGGAATTTGAAGGTAAATACGGGGAAGAGCAAGGTTATGGTCTTCGAAAGGGGTGAAGTCACAGAGTGTGAGGTGAAGCTGAACGGTCAGGCTATGGAGATCGTCAACTCTTTTAAGTATCTGGGCAGTGTGTTGAGTAAAGATGGGACTATGGATGAAGAGGTACGGGAGAGGGTACAACAGGGGAAGAGGGTTGTAGGAACGCTAAAAGCAGTAACAAGAAATAGGGTGGTCAGTATGGAAGTGAAGAAGTCCTTGCATGACAGTGTGGTAATCCCGACACTGACTTACGGAAGCAAAGCATGGACGTTGGTTGAGAGACTCAGACCAAGAGTGAGAGCAGTGGAAATGAATTACTTAAGGAGTGCGTGCGGAATTACATGGAGGGATAGACAGACTAATGAGGAAGTAAGAAGGAGGTGTGGTGTGGAGGTAGATGTGCTGGAAAGTGTGAAAAGGAACTTGAGATGGTTCGGCCATATGGAACGTATGGAAAGCGAGAGAATGACTAAGAGGTGTACGAGAGCGAGGTGGAGGGACAGAGGGGGAGAGGTAGACCGAATATGAGGGAAGGATGGAGTGAGGAACTACATGAATGAAGGCGGTGCTGGTTGGGGGGAGGGGCGTCGACTGACTGGGGACAGAGGTGCATGGGGGCGGTTCGTTCGTGGCCACCCCTTCGGGGATCACGGCGTCAGGCAATAGATAGATAGATAGATAGATAGATAGATAGATAGATAGAAAGAGTGTGTATATCGAGGGAAAAAACAAAAACAAAAAATCTATCAAACGTAAATCTTCCGTCTCTGCTGGCACGGAGGGGAGAGTTGAAATATTTTGTTGACTATCTTATTTATTATTTATCTATGTGCTGGAAGGATATTATATTTTTCAATTCCATCATATTAGAAATGATTCAAAGATTACAAAAAGTCCAAATAAGACATAGTTATGTTAATGTATAAGGGATTTAGGTAGGTGCATTAGAGAGATAGATAGATAGAGCAACGGACTTTGCTCCAACTTTTTTATAGCAACGGACATAGTCCGTTGCTGGGTCCATTGTCCGGCCTACATTTTTTGACCGTTATTGCCGATATCCGTTAAATCGGAATCCGTTAAATGGAGGTTAGAGTGTATGTTATTTTACTCTAAGTGATTTACGAGTCTGTCTCTTATGACCGTTTCTAGCATTTTACATACAACTGAGGTTAAGCTAATTGGACGATAGTTACTGGGTAGGGATTTGCTGCCTTTTTTGAATATCGGTGTTACGTTGGCTATCTTCCACTGATCAGGCATAGTTCCAGACTGCAAGGATTTATTGAATAGTAATGTCAGTGGTTTGGAGAGCTCATCCTTAGCTTCCTTTAGAACTCTAGGCGAGATTGTATCAGGTCCAGGCGTTTTATTTACCTTGAGTTTATCTAAGCAATTCAATACTTCTCTCTCTGTAACGGTGATATTGCTTAGAACATCTGAATTATCAATCTGAATCGGCGATGGTGTAGGGATATCACTGAGGTCTTCTGTTGTAAAAACTGATGCAAAGAAGGTATTGAGGGCATTACTCATTTGTACTTCGTCTTTGGTGTATTCTCCATTTTCATCGACTAACGGTCCAACAGTTGAAGTAACTACTTTTTTCTTTCTGATATAACTATAGAATTCTTTTGGGTTTGTTTTACTTTGATTCGCAATATGTAACTCTAGGGTCTTTTTACTTTGCTTAATTAACTTTTTGGCTTTGCGTCGTAGCTCTACAAATTTCATCCGTTCTTCGTCATTTTGTGAGGATTTTAATCTATCATTAGCAAATTTTTTAGCAAGCAGGCAGTTTGAAATATCTTTATTCCACCATTTGGGCTTATTATTATGGCCTGGACGCCGTATTTTCGATGGTATGCAGTCTTGCACTGCTTTTAGGTAAGTGGTTTCGAATAACTTCCAAGATGTATTTATGTCGTTGTTGTTAATTAAAAAGCTCCAGTCAGTTTCTTTAAACATAGCTCTAAGTTTATGAAAGTTTGCTTTCTTGAAATTACGGACTTTTTCGATGCTACTATTTGGTTCGTTACTAGTAAGTTTAAAGTGAAAGTTATCGTACGATGGTCGCTGTTACTGAATTCATCACCAACATTCAAATTCTCTATTAATTCTTCTTTTGTTGCAAGTACAATGTCAAGAACGTTATTACCACGGGTCGGTGTTCGAACAAATTGATAAAGCGAACTCTCTTGCAAGTTCGTATACAAGTCATGTCCGGAGTGTGAAGTAAGAGTATCGCCTCACTTGGTCACAGGTAAATTAAAGTCGCCAAAAAATACGGTATCTTGTGAGTTACTTACATCTGCAATTTGTTCATAAATTTCTCGGTCAGTTTGCACTGATTGAGCTGGAGGTCTGTATATTAATGCAAGTATTATTTTTGTACCTTTATTATTCTTTATTAGCACAAAAGATGTGTCGACGTTCACAATTTGAGGTTTTGACAAGAGGGTCGGGTTAAGACTTTCTTTGATATAAAATAAAACGCCACCTCCATTTTTATTTATTCGGCTTTTCTCAAACATTACATAACCTGGAAGTGAATACTCTGCTAAAAGTTTCTATCTACTGTATTGAGCCAAGATTCTGTTATACCAATCACATCATAATTTTCAGTAAACACTAGTTCCTCTAAATCTGAAAATTTATTGCGTATGCTACGAGCGTTTGCATAGAAAACCTTTAAAGTTGCGGTTTTAGAACTCACAGAACGTTCTTTAATCAAATTTTTGGTTCTGATCGGATCTACATTTACATTCATGGCTGACATCGGTCCTCGGTCGTTATCCCTGGCGGTTTTGAATTTGGGTCGTGTTGGTGGAGCTTTATCCAAATTCGCGGTTCTTGACAGATTAGCATTTAATTCCTTCGCAGGTTGCCGCCCTCGCTGTCTTCGGTCCTCCTTCCTGGTTGTCCTGTGCTGAGTCGATTTCTTCTCCGAAAATCCTTCACCGCATCGTTGAGAAGTGGAGGAGGTGGAGTGCGTAAGGGGGTAGAAGTAGAGAAACCAGAAAAATCTTGGGAGATTTGTGGAGGTGGAAGTGGTCCAGAAATCCCAGGGGAGGTTTGTGTAGGAGAGCTGGGAGGTAATGTGGGGTTGTGTTGCAATCGTACCTCTTCCTGGTCTGACATCCTCTTGTTAGGGCAACAGACAGACAGGTTGATAACAAAGAGTCGAAAAATTCCCCACTTGAATATTCGTCCTAGTAGATAACAGTGTTTTTGCTGCGAAAGATTGCCAGCAACAAGTAGTGTGTGTGTGACGGAGTGCTCAGTGCGTGTATGCGTATGTGTGTTCACCAACCGCTCGTGGCTCGGGAGGGGGAGGCGGCCGCGTTCACTCACTCAACTCAGTGTTGCTCAGGCCGTGGTGGGAGGAGGGTGTAGCGCTCCGCTCGCTGGCTGGCCCTGCTGCTTTGATACGCTCTGGAACTCGTACCCAGGGTAAGCACACATGAAATATACACAAAATAAAGCACTGGCAATACACAACACTTCACTGTTAGCACTGTATATCCAGGGGCACTGCTCACTGTAATCCTGGGTCTGGAGGCACTGTCTTACTCCCGAGTGGAGGAGCTGGCTCGGTAATGGCGGCTTCACAGGGTCCCACAGGATTGTCCAACTTCGTAACTCCGGTTTTTACTCACTGCGCCATGTATATGTTGGGTCTGGCTGCTTCCAGACGATCCCCAGGTACTTATCAAAGAGGTGGGATAAGTCAAACACTGGGTAAAAGTTAATAGGTTCTTGTATTCAGGAGTGAAGTGGGTACAGTGTACAGGGAGACCTTTGGTAGGCTAGTCTCTCTCTCGATCTGATCATAACATACCCCTAGCGGGCAGATCATAAAATACCCATAGTTAATAATAATAATAATAATAAGCATGTTACTTATTTCTCATAAGCGCCAATTTTTCCGAAGAATTCACTAGCGCTCGAAAAGAGAAAGAAAAAAGAACAAAAATCAATGCATCAAAAGAAGGCTTATATACAACACACATTTAACAATCACTAGCAGTGGCAAAATAGCCTAAACTCTATAGCCATCTGTCATGACACCTCTCTCAAGATCATAGCTTCTCTCAAAGAGAAAAGTCTTAAGTTGTCTCTTGAAGCATTCAACAGAACTCAGTTGTCTCATGGATAGCGGCAACCTGTTATACAACCTCGGAGCCATGTAGGAGAATGACCTCTCAAAGAAAGAAGACTGCTGGAAAGCCCTTGGTTCATCAAGACGAAAAGGGTCATTGTCATGACGCACAACTACACCATGGTGTGCTACCATGTGCAGTCAATACAGTACAATTATATAAGTGAGTGCACATGATTACTATGGTACATGTTTAATATAAGGAGGTATGCATATAGATAATATTAGTGTTACATACAGATACTTAAGAATGCTGTTGCCTCAATAAATCATATATATACACTAATGTCCATATCTTTTGTGTCATGTTGATCATTTGTATTTGCCTTACAACTCAACTGATCAATACAGTACTCTCTCTCTCTCTCTCTCTCTCTCTCTCTCTCTCTCTCACAAATAATCTGATTATTGACGTACTAGTACAGTACTACAGTATTGTATGCTGTTGTTGTGTGTATGTGTTATTTATTTCTAGAAACCTGACATCTAATTTGATCACTACACAAGTACCAGATAGATGCAATCATCTAAGTCTAAGCGATCTCTATAAATCTATCTATCTATCGACTGGTATCCATCCTATCAACCCACCTGATCACTGCACCAATAGAGCAAGATCTAACCAAGGAGAGTGTATTAGTGTACAGTATATGTATTCATGTGAGTGTGTATTCTCTTTAGTGTACAGAATACAGTATATACACAGTATATATTATATATACAATATATACTGTATATACAGTATATATATATATATATATATATATCTATTCATTATATTGGGAGGTTTGACGCCTCCCAAATACCAAAGCAGGAAAACCTTCTATTTGGTAGTAGCCTCGCAGTATCCAACGTAGAGCTATATACTATTGTATAATTCCACTCCGCTCTGGGAGCGGGTATTATCATAACCACTTAGCGCGATTAAATGATAACATCTAGAGTAGCACCTACTTTCTCTACTAGGGACGTTGTACACACTTTGAGGCCACTAGTTACAGAAAAACGAAAATATGGGTGAGAAGAGAAGAGAAAGTTGAAGAATTTTGCCCATCCACCATCTAGGCTCATTAAGACGTCCTCGTGTGCCTCCCGTGTAACCCGACAGGGTTTATAGGATTATCCAGGTATCAAGTTAAATAGACAAGATTGGGTGGGTAGGGGTACGGCGTGAGGGAGGGATACTATGACGTTGGATACTGCGAGGCTACTACCAAATAGAAGGTTTTCCTTCTTTGGTATTTGGGAGGCATCAAACCTCCCAATTTAGTAGTAGCCTCTACGTCTCCAATGTAGAGCTAGAGTACCAAATTGGAGGCGGACATCCAAGCTGTAAACCAAAACTTTAGCCATTAGTGAAAAGATCAAGACCAAGAAAAGACAGACATAAACAAGATAGTTTATTGAAAAGAGTGTACTGACAGGTGCATATTAAGAAAGTCAAGTACAGTCATGTCTAGTTCAATGGAGATCTTAGCCTAAGACAAAGAATGATGTATGTCATAAAGATGATTATGAACAACAGGATGCCCCCCCCCTTCCCCCTTGTGGAAGACAGTATGAACACCCAATACTGGAAAGAGTGAAGACATACAGTACAAATAATGTACAGTACGAAGCGTGTGATACACAATATAAGCGACCAGCACGTAATTATTTCCCGAAAGAAATTGGTATGAGGCATAGACATACTGAAGTACAAAGAAGGATACTTAAGATTAGAATAAATCAAGTCCTCAACCTAGGCAAGAATGAACCATAGGTAATCAGTACATATATTATTTTTATTAATCTCACCACCACACCCCCAATGAAATTAATTAAAGTATATATGATCCACCGGGATTCGAACCCGGGTTATCACACACATATTTTTGCCACCTTAACCATTACACCACCAGGACGGTTAAAGGTTTATGCACACGCCTACGACTTATTATGAGAGAAGTACATGTACAGTAAACGTCCGTTAATCCGAAGGGCAGCGGACCGGCCCTCGTTCGGATTAGTGGATTTTTCGGATTATCGGACTTTACCCCTATGAACCTGTGTATGACGAAAACATTGAGGCATTAGGCCACCCAAATGACACAATGGTGCACACACACATATCATATGTTCATGAAATCACTTCAAAAGTTTACCATTGTCATTGTAGCCTATTACCTACTTCAAAACATTCAGATTAATGGTCAAAGGAATCTGCTGATATAAACGTACACCATATGTCCGCATCGTCTTCTTCTTCTTCTTCCGTCTACTAGCGAGTTTGTCTTGCTCTTGAAGATCAGATCAGATGTGGTTCGGGAAGTAATGCCTTAACAACGGCACTTCCCTGAGAGGTTCTTTTAATTTTCCTTTTGTGATTTTCCTTTTGTGACGTGCTCTGTTATATTATATTGTATTGAAAGCACCCTTGGGATGCTCCGATCACTGAACTATAAATAGTAGCGTATCGGAACATCGAAAGGTGCGTTTTCAAGCTCAGGAAAGGTGCGTTTTCAAGCTCAAGACTGAATGCGCTTGCAAAAAATGCGGTGCAAGCCAGTAGCGCATCGGAGCGTCCCAAGGATGCGTTCAAGAGCAAAACAAACTCTCTAGCAGACGATGTGGTGTTTACGTTTATATCAGTAGCTTCCTTTGACCATTAATCTGAATGTTTTGAAGTAGGTAATAGGCTACAATGACAATGGTAAACTTTTAAAGTGAATTCATGAACATATGATATGTGTGTGCTCCATTATGTGTCATTTGAGTGGACTAATGCCTCAAAAAGGGGACTTTGGGACTTCTTGAAATTCGGACCATCGGGTGAATTCGGATTTGGCCTCAAATTGAAAAATTCGGACTATTGGGAGATTCGAATCATCGGTCGTCGGATTAACGGAAGTTTACTGTACTTCATAAACACCCCCCTCTCCCCCCATATGGAAAGGAAAGGATGGGCAGAGGGACACCGACTGAAAGAACAGTACAGGTAAGACTCCTAGGGAACCCATTATTGCCCAACGCAACAAAAAGACGACCCGGCCTGCCCGTGGACACGGACAGACAGGAGGCGACAAACGTGTTGTGGGAAGACCAGAGCCCCGTGTCGGCAAAGTCCGCGAGGGAACTAGTAAGAAGAAAACGAATCGTAGGAGCATACGATCGCATGCCGTGAGCCAACCCTTGAATGTCAGGATGACCGGCACGAAGCACCCGACACAGGGTAATCCACACCGCACGGTTGCCGATGTCCCTACCGGCCCGTTGTGCCACCCACTGCGCCACACCCGACATCGGCCTGGCGGAGCGCACATACGTATGCCGGGCTAGCACCGGGCAGAGCGTATGATGAAGACGTTCTCGTTTTGTGGAACAACGAACGGCTGAAAACGTGCGCCTCACGTTTACAAAACGAACAGACAGGGTCAAAATGACCGCCCTGAGGACAGGAGAAAAGGCAAGGAAGGCAGGGCCCCAGACAAGGTCGCCAGCTCCGAGATCCTCTCCCCCATAGCGAATGCCAGAAGAAACAATGATGTTCCAAGGAAGTGCTCAGGCGTCGGGTAGGTAGTGGAAACGGGCGTAGGGAAGAGCATTTAGAGCTGCCCCCAGAGACCACCGAGGCGGAATCAGGCGCGGGGGCGGCGGAAGCCGAAACACAGGCGCCCATGAAAAATTTCAGCCCTCGCTGAGGGACGGCCAAACCCCGTCAAGGCCCGAAAAGGCCCCCGTATGGCAGACGGGAGGTTTCGAAAAGCGTCATACAAGTCGCGATGGAAAGCAGAGGAACAGCGACGGCAGGAAAACCCAATGCGGCCGACGGAACTGTGTGGGCAGGGCCAGGAATCCATGTAGGAAAACAGCCCCAGTGAGACACTCATTTCCCCTGCACAGCTTCTTGTTCTGTACAGGGGCATAGTGCGCCCTTGTATTGAGTATTGTTCACATGTGTGGGGAGGTTCCTCTCACACCGCTCTCCTAGACAAAGTTGAAAGGAAGGCCTTTCGTATCATTAACTCCCGTCCACTCACCAACTCTCTGCAATCTCTCTCTCTCCGCCGCAATGTTGCATCTCTCTCGCTATTCTATCGCTACTATAATAATCAGTGTTCCTCAGAGCTATCCCAGTGCATACCACCTCCTTTACGTAGGGCACGTGGTACCCGTCTAGCAACTCAATCCCACCCCTACTCTGTGCAACTCTCCAACCCAAGAGTGAAACGTTACTCTCAAACTTTCTTCTACTCTACATCTGAGCTCTGGAACTCTCCCAGAATCAGTCTTTCCCTCTTCCTATGACTTAAATTGCTTCAAACTCCGTGTGTCCAGGCATTTTGGCTCGAACGTCCCTTGATTTTGGCCCTGTCACTCTTTCAACTATGGGGGAGGCACTCGCTATAGGCAGTTATGCCTTTTGCCTCCCTCAATCACATAGAAAAAAAAAAAAAAAAAAAAAAAAAACTTAAGTCGTCCACGTCGTCGCAGCCCAAGCAGAAGAAATCAGTGCGGCCAGAGCATCCCAAACTGTGGAAGCGACAGTGCCATACCAACAGTCCATGAAGCGAAAGCGAATGAGAACCCAGGACCCCAAGCGGCCCCCAGTGGAACTCGGAAACCGACAGGGGAACGGGACATGGTTACCATCGCCATAGTTGAGAGGACCAGGTCTGCGCCGGCCATAAGGACGCGAACAACCAATCCCTGCCACGGTACCCTCGCAACCATCGGAGGACCGTGCACATCACAAGTGTGGCAGGTGGCGGAAAGACGTAGAAGGACTGCCACCTGTGCCAGTCTTCGCTGAACGCATCCATCCCCCCCATCAACCCTGCTGAGGGTGAGTCCAGCGGTTCAGGAAGACAGACAACTTGGTCGGCACGAGCAAGTTAAAGTCCACCAGTGGGGAGCCCCAGGAGGCTGCCAGGTCGCCGAATACGTAACGTATGAAAGACCATTCCAGTCACGTGCGTCGTCCCCGCGACAAAGCATCCGCTCAAAGAATGGCAGTCCCGAGCAGGGAAGTCGCAAGCAGGGCGAAGCCGTGAATGCCGGTTCGAGAAAAGAACACCTCCGCCAGGGACTGAAGAAGGGCGGACCAGGAGGAGCCCTGCCCCTGAAGACAGGGAACCACCGTCAGAACAGCTACCCCGACGGCAAACCGACCCTCCGGGGAGGGTCCGTTCGGGATCCCCAAGGAAGAACAATGGGACCAATAGACCCAAGACAATGAAGAGGAGGGGCGAGACACGGCCATCTGCCCCTATCCGGACGACCCATGTTGGATCGGTAGCTCCACCCCACCACACCCGACGCAACGGAACTACCCAGATGGTCGGTGGCGGAGCGGACCAGGGCACAACCGCTGTGAGTGTGCCCCGAGCGACCCAGTGTGACAAACACAAACGAACCGAACGCGGAATCGGGCTAAGCCAATAGGGAGGCCAGAGTAAAATCCGGTGCCTAACTGTAGGAGGCGTTGTAGCTGGAGCCACTCTAGGGGAATGACCAGTGACGCCCAAATGAGTGACACGAAGAGCGATTCCCAGACCGACCGGGTAAACGAGATCGAGTGCAATGTGGCAAAAGCATCCTGCGAAGGCGGGCCACACCCACTGGACTCAGTCTGACAGACGTGCTCGTTACGACCCAGTCTATGCCCACCCCCGCCACTTCCGGCAACGGCGAAAGGCATGACTGGGGAACGTGTACAACAATCCCACACAAGTGAGAAGTCGGAAGACCATGAGTGCGGTCTGTACACAATGTGTCGGAGAGGCTGCGGCGACGAGCAAATCGTCCAAGGAAAAGAGGATCCGGAACCCCTAACGGAGCAGAGGAGGCAGAGCCTGTGCGAAGAGAGTCGCAAAGACCCGCGGAGCGATATGGAGGGCGAACGGCAATATGGCGAACGTGAACACCCGCTCGTGCGACTGGAGCGCCAGAGAACCCTGGAACCGAGGAGCCAGAGTCACATGCCAAGAAGCGTCCTTCAGCCCGAGGGCCACCACCCAAGAACCAGGCAGGAGTGCCAGTCGCACGTGACCGATGGTGAGCACCCGAAATTGGGCGTATACACGACGTGTTGGCTGAAGCAGGACAGACCGACCATTGGGCAAATCGCATCGCAGATCCTCTCGGGGACGAGAAAGACATACGAGAGGAAGACGCGTAGCAGAGACGTGACCACGCGAATCATCCCATCCCCGTGGATAGACCAAAGCACTTTGGCAATGTCCAGAGACACTGGCCGATGTCGGGGAGGGTGCCTGAGGAAAGGTCATGACCGCCACCTCCAGGACAGACCCCGCAGTGCAACCCGACAAGCCCATGACCGGCGGGGCCAGGGCCAAGAGTGGTGACAGAAGAAACCGGTGTGAGGGCCATGAGTAAGGCCCACCACCGAACCCACCAACGGATGGAAGAGGGGATAGACCCAGTAGCTTGAAGCGTTGGGAGACACGGAGTGCCCCCCAGACTTGTCGTGGAGGGATCAACCCCCATGACCACCTCTCCCCCGATGCATGTCACCAGTCCGAAACGGATGACAAGTATCCGGCGCCCGCCGAGAATACCCCGTCCTCCGGACGAACCGCCGAGAGGAAGCCACTATACGCAGTAGCAGGGAAGGACGAGGCGGGGAGTGACGATCGGAGAGACGGCCCAGAAGCCCCCCCCCCCCCGACTGAGGGAGGAAGCAGCCGAAGGCGGCCTCGACGCCCCATGTCTCAGGGGCGCAAACATGCTCCGCAGCTGCAAGGAGGCGGGCGAGCCGTATGTGCTCGCAACCCTGCCGCAGAACCCTAGGAGGCTGGGTATCAGACAGCCGAAGAAGCCGAGCCAACGAAAGCAACAACAAGAGGGCAGAGAGCCGGTGAGCAGTGCGTTGGCGAAGCCTGTGATCGCGCACGAGGGCACCCGTCTCCGGGGACGCGAAGAAGGGAGCACAAGGGAGGGCTAAAGCTGCCAACGCTGAGGGAGAGGAGAGAGAGAGGTGACATGATCATGATGTTTAAGTGTGTGAAAGGTTTTGAGAAGATCGACAAGGGAGATTTTGTGGTGAGGGACGAGGGAAGAACCAGGGGTCATGATTGTAAGTTGAGGAAAGTTATATGTAAGTCTGATGTAAGAAAGTTCAGCTTCCCGTATAGAAGCATTGAGTGTTGGAATAAGTTGGATGGGGAGGTGGTGGGAGCAAGAAATATCCAAACTTTTAAAGCAAAATTGGATAAATGTAGAGAGAGAGACAGGACAACACGAGCTTAGGCTCAAATCCTGTATACTACAATTAGGTGAGTACAATTAGGTGAGTACAGCCCGTAGCCTAGTAGGTAGAGCTCTCGTCTCACACACGAGGGGCCGGGGGTTCAATACCCGGCCAGGCGGAGACAAATTGGGCTGGTCTCCTTTCATGTGTTAGCCTCAGTTCACCTAGCTGTAAGTAGGTACCTGGAATAAGTGGACGACGTTGTGACGTCCCATCTGGGGTTGGCAAAAATGGTACAAGGCGAGATGGGTATCATATGGTTCACCTAAGCTGATGGCTACCTAAATCTTCGGGCGAGATGGTACCGTCTATAGTGAGAATGGTACCATACAGATCCACCCTAAGCCTTCGTTTCCGATGTCGCCAATTGGCTAAAATACAGACTACACACACATCCACAGCCATTCCAACAATACATAAAACACTTAACATGCATTTCACGCAATACATTCCCAGTTAAGGAGGCGCGATAATAATGAGCTTAGCTCGCATTGCGTGGATTCCCCTTGACGAACAAGTAACTGAGATATCCCATCAAGAGAAACCGTAGGGACAAGAGGCCAAGATCAGTACTTGGCAGGAACCTCGGCAGACGGTCGAACCAGTCCCGACACGAAGGTTCGGTCCAAAACTGGAATAAGACGAGAACCTCACTCAAAACGCATATCGAAGACCACGCCCGCTGCCAGCCACTCCACCCCAAGGACCAGCCACAAGATGAGGGAGCTTCCAAACTAGGGCACCCTGCAGATCCCGGGCCCTCTAGAGTAAAGGGATCCCAGCGATGGCTGACAGAGCGGGGGCAGCGAGACGGAAAACCTGCCAAGAGGAGGCCGACCATAGCACGGTCGAACCAGGACAGGGAAGGAAACCCTCGTGTATGGATCTCATACCGCCCCAAGGAAGGAACGTAGACGGACCAGCCACCCAACCCCAACCTGCACCCAGGCAGGATGACAAGAGATGTCATAACTGCCGGAGAAGGGGCAGGGGGAAAAGGAGAGGTGCAGAGCAGCAGCCACAGGAACAGCGGGCGCCGCCGGTAGGTGCCCCTCCGAGTGATGGACAAGAGTCACTACAGGCGCGACTTGAGGCACAGGAGACGGTCGTACCATAGCTGCGGGGAGACGTCCCAGAGCCTCGCAGAAGGAGAACTATCCCGTGTTCGACCTCTGGAACAAAGTCGACGCCGCCGCCTGCACTCCAAGCAGGGTGGCTAATACCAACCTCCAGGTAGGCATGCCTGGAGAAACCTAGGGAGATGGCGAGACGGACCCAATACATCCATGGCGGCCAACCGTCGGGTGTGAGGAAGGCGTGCAGGCGAGAGACTCCCGTGGAGAGACCTCGAGCGCAGCCCCTCCCTCCTCTTCCCAAGACAACTCATAGGGAGGCGACAGTGGTGTCGCAGGTGACAAAGGCACAGGAGGGGGCACAGTCTGAAACAGCGCAGCAGCTCGAGACTGAGGAGGAGCAGGAAGGACCACCGGTGTAGTAGGAGATGAAGGGCGACGAAGCATCCAGGCCTGCCCATCCACAAGCTCCCCGACTAGGGCATGAGTCGGACGACGTGATGGAGAGAACACAGGCGGCACTACACTAGTCAAGGTGAGACTAGTGGGTGCACGCCTCTCCGCCATGGATTAGACCTGCGACGCATTCCCCCCCCCCCCCTTTGTCTCCCAGAGCCCGCAGACTGGCGCCCAGCCGGCGACAACTCTGGGGGGCACAACAGAACCCTCACAAGGGTGTCCCGGTAGCGAGGGGGCCCCAAGCAGGGAGGGCCGTACGAGGCGGGAAACGCCCGTCCACGTAGCACAGAGGGAAGGACCACACCAACAAGGGTCATAGAAAACCCTGTGGGAGCAGGAAACGTGGCTGCAGCATTCCTCATGTAACAGAAAGAACCTCACCCAAGGGTAGGGTCTGGCAGGAACATCAAGATGTTCACAAGTAATGACACATAGAGCACAGAAACGAAGCATAGGCTAGTAGGCAGGTGAATATGCATTAAACCTGTAAGGATCCCCATAAAAAATCACAGGCACAAGGACAGAAAGGGGCACCTAAGTGCAAACTAGACCTTGAGCTCGGAGCACCAACCTGCGAAGGATTGAAACCCCCCCCCCCCCTCAATTGAAGGGAAGAAGAAAGCCCCACCACAGGGCAGGACCTGGTAGGAACACAGGGGAACCCACAAAAGTTACAGGGAAACCCTAAGCACCAGGTCATATAGGATTATCCTCAGACTAGCCATGAGCCAGGTTAATCATCCGTTCAAGGACGAATCCCCCCTAGCAATGCAAGGGAAGAATAAGGCCCCGCCGTAGGGGAGGGCCCGGCATTGGCCAGGGCTAGGCAACATCCCAGGTATGTACACAATGAATGACACACAGATATGAGGAAGTAATCATAGCAAGCGAGGTGAGCATGCACAAAAAACCCAAGGTATCCCCCTGAGAAACTACAGGCACAAGGACAGAAAGTCGCCACATAGCGCAATCTAGACCTTGAGACTGGAGCACCTTCCCAGTGAAGGAGACATCCCCCCTCCCCCCTAATGGAAGGTAAGCAAAAAGGCCCCACCAATATGGAAGGGCCGAGCAGTACACAGGTGAACCTACAAAAAGTTCCAGTGAAACCCCACACACTAGGTCAGAGTAGACCAAGAGCCAGGCTCACATCCCATGAAAATATTGCATTTCCCCCCAAAAAAAGGAGGGAATAATACCTGGAGGCCTTTAGGCATCGATGAAGAAGTGGAGAAGTGCAGCAGCAGTGATGTCACCAGTCCGTTCCCAGAGCGGGAATGACTCGCCCCCAGGGCGGGAAGGTACCGGCGAGTGGGCGAGAATGTCCGCGCACAGGGCGGAAACGCCTGAGAGCAGAGCGGGCCACAGCCTGTGTGAAAAAACAGATGAGCGTGAACACCCAGCCAACTAGCCTCTGGTATAGAGGTAATACAAGCATCCCGTTCCCAGCGCGGAGCGGGGGGTGTGAGACCGTTCCTAGTGCGGAGCGGTCCATAGTCTTGGCCTCAGGCACACCGGGGTAAGGTGTCGGGCAGTTACGGCAGACGAGGGAGCGTCTGTGTAAAGGTTTTAGCATTTAGCATCAGACTACCATTATGGCGGACGGCAGTGACCAGTGGGGAGCGGCCAATTCAATCAGAGGATCACTGAAGACCACTAAATACCCTAAAGACCCTGGAGTTTAGCAGACGATTCCAAACGAGGAACGCAGACACTGTTGCCAACACAAAAAGTACCAAGATGATGATTTTTACATCCCTAGAGTTTCAGGAGCCGTGCATGAGATGCCGGACTGATCTGGTAACAGTGTGAACTCCCTTCGACTCAGGCTAGGCCACGAATAAGTCGGCATTGTGTCAACTTACTGAGAATCATGGGACCAACCAGGCCCTTATACACCGGGGTAAGGTGTGGGCTAGGAAAAGGAACTCAATAGGGAATTAGCCCTATGAGGCGGCCAGACGAAAGAGCGATCAGGGGTGGGAGCCCCCCACTCAGACATCAAGGAGGCCTAGCCAAGAAACTCAGACAGCCAGACACAAAGTACAAGTCGCAAAATTATGAGCAACAACTAATGCAGTGACAAAAAAGCCCTAAATGAATAGAAACCTAGCTATACAAAACTAAAGGCACCGCTAAACGAAATAGTGAACGAAATAGGCGAAGGCCTAGTAACACCGGTCGCCGCCAGAGGGGAAGGCGACCGCCCGCTTCAAACTAGTGACCACCATTCTCACGCAACACTCCAATTAAACACATTAGAGCCCATTTTTCAAAGTGCCTGCCTCACGGATCATCTGTCTAGAACCACAGGTGCCTCAATTAAGGCCCACAACTCACCAAAAGGGTAGGAGACAGGAGTGGAAGGCACAAAACGGGACACAGAAAAATTGCGTGTAGACATTGAGGGTACCGCGAGAAAGATGATAATCCTATAAACCCTGTCGGGTTACACGGGAGGCACACGAGGACGTCGGAAGGAGCCTAGATGGTGGATGAGCAAAATTCTTCAACTTTCTCTTCTCTTCTCACCCCTATTTTCGTTTTTCTGTAACTAGTGGCCTCAAAGTGTGTACAACGTCCCTAGTAGAGAAAGTAGGTGCTACTCTAGATGTTATCGTTTAATCGCGCTAAGTGGTTACGATAATACCCGCTCCCAAAGCAGAGCGGAATTATACAATAGTATATAGCTCTACGTTGGAGACGTAGAGGCTACTACTAAATGTGTATCTTCACTTCTGTATCTATGTCTCAAGTACAGTACTCTCAACCCACCTGATAACTGCACCAGTACCATATCGAAACCAAGATCTAACCATGGAGTGTGCATTAGTGTGCATGTACAGGAGTGTATTTATTGGTGGCTCCTTACGTCAATGACGTAAGAGCCTTGATAATATGGCCTCGTTCCGGGCTCCTCAGAGCCCGGGTTAACCTCGATTACGGCGGTCGAGAACCAAGATCATCTTAGGGGGTACCCCTTAATCATTCCTAAGGTACGTCATTGAGACGGAGCCACTGAAAAGTAGGAAATAAAAAAGAAAAGTAACACAGTTTGAACACCGCGCCCCAGCGCATTCCGATCTTCCTCTGCTTCCCATGAGCCTGACTCATACCTCCTCCTGCCCAGGAGCGACCTCTCTCGACCGGCGACCAACAGGAAACAACATAAATCCCTTGCTCCCTTATTCAGTTTCCATAGCCCATCCCAAACGCTTCAGCTCTTAGTCCATAGTGAGTCTAATTGCATAGTGAGTTGTTTATGCGTTTAGGAATGTATTTTTCGTAATTGTATTTCACTTGTAACCTAAATAAGCAAGGACTTAGTTTTCCAGGCTGGTCGCCGTTAGTGTTTCAGGACCACTTTGCTTCAACTAAATGTGTTATCTTACGAGCCTTGGCTCTTTAGCTGCAGTGTCCCTTTTCTTGTTTTTTCTGTGAAAGTGTGTATTAACATTGTAACTAATATTTATTTCCTTGAGTGTTGAGTGCTATGTTAGTGTCAAATTAATAGAATTTTATCCCTTTGCTTGTACTCTCCATGTTGTGCCCAGGCCAGGGATTACTTTCATAACCAATCACTGCTAAGTTACTCATTAATTTATCACATATTGTAGAAAATAGATGGTTCTTCCCATATCAACTGCAATACCTTCAGTACCTACCATCAAAACCGTCTATGAGATGGTGGAATTCTTAATGCCTCACATTATTCAATCAAGAGTGCTTTTTCATACAGTGTTTGTCTTCAAGACAGATATATGCATTATTTTAAGTGTTAAACACCAAATATTTATAGCTGATAACATAATTTTGTGATGTCAAATACATATACAAACTTTTATAGTAGCCTATTTCACTACTTTTAGGCACTCGTATTTATTTTTCCAAAGGGTACCAATTAGGCCTACAACAAGTAGCCAGAGTACTCGAAATAATACCTTGATTGAATTTATCTCACTGACCTACAAAGATATAATAATTTTAAAAAAAGTATATTTATATCTCACTGACTTACAGTACAAAGATATACAAAAAAATATATATAAAAAAAAAAAAAAAAAAAAAAATCATATCTCACTGACTTACAAAGATATAAAAAAAAATACAAAACAGTTTATATCTCACTGACTTACAAAGATATGAGAACTTTAAAAACATGTACAAGTTACATAACGGATCGCCAATTAACACTCGTGGCCGAGTAGGCCTAACCTTACGAGTACAAAGTCCGCCGAACCCTTCTCGAAAATTCTCAAGCCCCCGGGAACCCTAGACCTTATCTAGCCCCAGGTACCAATACTACCGGTAAAAAACAGTCCCGGTCACCACTAGGCTACGACCGGTCACTCTGGAGACAGTTAAAAAACTAAAGACAACCCCGAGTACTAACAGGCCTTAGCCGGGTTCACGGGAGGCTGTCACAACAATGACGATCCCGGAGTCCAGGACAAGCCCACTGGCAACAGTCCCGGACTCCAATAAACCATTTACCGGATACTCTAGGCCTTACCTACACAGCCCCGAGTACTAATAGGCCATAGCCGAGAACTCTGGAGGCTGTCACGACGATGACAAACCCCGGTACCAAGACAAGCCCGCCGGAAACCAGGCTAGGACACCAGGCCATTTACCGGCCACTCTAGGCCTTACCTAGACATGCCCAAACTAGAAATTATTTCCGGGTACTCTAGGCTTGCTCGTACTATAATAAAGATGT
The DNA here is from genome assembly GCA_037953745.1 of Lithodes maja. Lineage (NCBI taxonomy): Eukaryota > Metazoa > Arthropoda > Malacostraca > Decapoda > Lithodidae > Lithodes > Lithodes maja. The sequence goes on along the minus strand of JBAKBP010003663.1, from coordinate 22,461 downwards.
CTTAACATATTACAGACACTCCCAGTTACCAATAACTAACACCACTATCAGACTTACGATAGATACGAGAGCCTAAATAGTACTTCTATCTAGTTAGTCGAATACCAATATCCCCGGATGGTATCATTTTACCAAAACAAATATCAAGCCTTTGAAACGACGCCTGTTTAAGTGCGTTTCATACGTTGACTAGTACAGTATGCGTTTCCATACTCAACCTTGAATGTTTACACAGATCAGCTGGAACAACAGTGACCTTGTCATGTAAGGTTTCTCTTGTTATTTGCTCTGTTTAGGATTATTGACGGGTACTCTAGGCTTGGTAATACGATAATAAGGATGTCTTAACATATTAGAGACATATTACGATACCAGGCACCATGACATAGTTCATAGTTTCATTATGACAGGCCTGGGTACCGAAAAAAAATTGAGACCACCATATGGGTGCTGTGTTACCCAAAGCCTTGTCAGACTGACAAGAACAAGTCCGAGTAACAGTAAGAGTAACAGATATTATTTTACCAGGTACCCTAAGCTTTGTCACACTTTAATAAAGACAAACCAGGGTTCCAATAATGGAATCAAATGGAATTCTTGCCGGGTACCCTAGGCTTGGTCACATTATAATAAGGATGTCATACCATATTAGAGACAGGCCCGGCTACCAGTAATTAACATAACTATCAGACTTACGATAGAAACGAGAGCTTACATAAGTACTTTTATCTAATTAGCTTATTTAAAGTAAACAATACAAGGCTAGATCCTAATTTTGCCCAAGTTAAGTAGGCCTACGCCCCGGCCAAGTGATAAGCCTACCCTCAGCAAGAGATGAACAGTATTCCAGATTTCAAGGCCAGGGTAGACCTAACCATTTCACCTGTTACTCCCTTCACTCGGTTAACAAAACCGTAATCTTTACGGGGAGTTCACTGGGCAAAACTCTAGAAGTTTCAGGTTTATCTACTAAGTAGATTCTCACTAACTACATAATTGTAATTAATTTCCAGGAAATTAGTACAAGTTTTCTTTCCTTTTCTATAAAGGCTAGCCTATACCTGACTAAAAAATTACCAAATAATTATACCCAGTGACACCAAGTAATAATTCACTAGACTATTTCTTAGATAAAAGGCAACTGCAGTTTATTTAAATTAAACGAGGCATGACTAGATCCTATTTTGCCAAATCTAAGCAGATATAATAATTCCGGTATTATTTCCACCATGCAACATTGACTCCTTGGTATTTCACAGGCGAGCTGCTGCATTACCGGAGAAGAGGCTCTTCAACAATTAGAATGATCCCTTTCGGCCAAGTAATAACCACTGGAGGAGCCCAACACCTTACATTTTAAGGTGAGTTCATTTTTACAAAACACTAAACGTTTCCGGCTCACCGGCTAAGTGACTAAGTCACTAATCATATTTTTGTTAATAACCATGACCCAAAAAACCATTTATGCCCTCGGTCACATGCAAACAAGTGTTATTATCTGTGTGGGGTTCGGTAAAAGTCTTACATTTCAGGTACCTTAACCCTCCGTTCCCGGAAGGGCTCTTGAACGCCCAAGTATGTAGTCGATTCCGAATCAATAAGGGAGTTTGAAAGTAATCTTGATAAAGCATGGGGAAGACAAGATTTGAAGTTTGATTATAAAACAAAAATACAGAATAGTAAAAATGTTGCGTCTGCTACCGCCGCCGCCAACACCGTGAACGACCGCAGCAGTGCAAGTACTGGTACTGAGCTGGATACACAGGCATAGTTTGCCTTTTTCCAGAGGATCTACTGTAAGAAACTGTAAGATAAAAAAGCATATAACAGGTACCCGGAAGGCCTCTTAAACACCCATGACGTCACAGCCTGTGAGCTTGGTGTGCGAGGCGTCGGTCCGACGCATGTAAACAACAGCCGGCTGGACCGACGCTCCGCATCTCCAGCCACAAGAAGGAGAGCGTCGCTTGTTCGTGTGTGCCTGTATGTTGTTGTTAAGTATCGAAAAATGGTGTAAAGTGGCTGTTTTGGCCATAAAGTTATCTCCAATGAAATCATCATCACAGCTCAACCAGTTGACTTAGAGAGCTCTACTTAATGCCATTCTACAGGTAAATAACACAGCTACGCTTGGGGATGCGCGGGAATGCGGGAAGCAGTCTGATTAACGAATATACGGTAGCCTAGCCTAGACGTTTTTCGGCCAAAACACCCGGGTTTCGAGGAATATATATATAATACATAACCGGGGCTGGAGGGTTAAACAAAATATCCAGGTATTATGGAGGCAAAGTATGTAAGCTTTTTTAGAAATATCTTTTTCTAGAACCCCTAGCTCCTCTCCATCTCCTGACAAGAAAAGTCTGGATCTAGCAGGAAAAGACATAGGTCCTCCAACTCAAATTCTTCCAGTAAATAAACAGAAGAAAGTGAGCAAATCTCAAACTAAAAGGTGACCTGCTAAGTACCGGTACCAAACTTCCCCGACTCGACTCGCAGTTATGATTCCAAAATCCTGCATTCTAAACCACATACCCCCAGATTTTTTACATTGTCTAATGTGGTCAGCCACCTGGCTAACCCTATTACATAAAAAAAAAAAAAAAAAAAAAAAAAAAAAAAAAAAAAAAACATAAATTACCTGTCTCATCTACTTCCTTGACTGATCCAATTTCTGAGGGTATCAGTTCCCCCCCACTTTCCCTAGTACAGTTAGCTGATACTATTGAACAGCAATCTGAATAAACCCAGTTGCTTGCTCCACCCACATTAAAGCACCCTAAACTGATTCAGGTGAATATTGAAGCTGAAGTACATAAACCCATACACTAATTGCCTGTTCAGCCTCCTACGGACTTACCTGTTCGTTTAGACCAGTGGTTCCCAAACCCATGGTCGCGACCCAAACAAGGGTCGTGAGCCTGTTTCTGAGGGTCGTGGAAGGGTCTGCAGAAAAGAGTTAGCAATAATAGTTTGTACCCTTTATCTATTAGTATATATTTTTCCTTTATATCTGTAGACCCCTCCGTTTATCTTATGCTATTACCATAATTACCCATTACTTCCCCCCCCCCCCCCCCACACACACACACACACAATCTTTGACTTCACTCTCTTTCTGTCTATATAATTTTCTTAGGCGTATTGTTTAAATTTAGTAGCAGTCTCTACGTTTCCAACGTAGGGCTTATGATCTCAGCCGCTACCACAGCGGGCCAATTTATCGGTACTCACGCGAAGTAACCAAATAATCTCTAGAGTTGCACCTCAATTCACTACTAGGCACGTTGTACACACTCCGAGACGACTAAGAAGGAAGAGAAAGCGAAGGAGAGAAAGAATTGTTATAGTTACCCATTTAATCTACCTGCTCTCCTCTAAGCCATGCTCCATGTTCTATGAGCCTGCGCCAGGACCTGCCAAAGTATCAGTCACTTCGCGCCCACCGTCAATGTCACACGCCTTTTTTGTCTGTGCTTCGCGAGTGCCTGCTTTGCATCCCCTTCGCTTCACCTATTAGTGAGTGTGAGCCTTTTCAGGCTGTTGAGGTTTTAGAAGGATGTTCAGTGATGTAGGCAGCACTTTACTACGGCTTTATGGCGTGTTTATGGGTGTGCGCGTAGTGCTGGGGACGTGTTTATTTATTTGTTTTCTTCGGGGTGGTTGGTCCTCAACGCTGCGTAGCGGTCGTTGTGTGTCTATTCTACCCTCGCTTTTCGGGTTCATGTTCACTTTAACTACCCTTAACGTACCTTGGGGGGGGATATGCTTCCCGCGGGATGCATTGTGTTTCTTTCCCTTTGTGACTTTTTGTTTTATTGTTTTTTCATCAACGTGTTCCCTGCTTCGTCATCCATCCTGCTTCTCTTCCTGCTGTCTTCGTCCCATACTGTATTTTCTTCCTTTCCCTGACAAAGGGGGGGGGGGGGGGGGGGGGGGGTCTTTTTTTGTATGCTTGTACAAAGCCTTTCTTCAATACATGTCTGTTTGGTATATGGAGGATGTCGCTCTTACGGTTTTTACATTATGACTGTCTACGGGTTTTACCTTGGTATGCTTATGACGCATACCCATGTCTTGTACATGACGAATGTCGGATGATGTCGTCAGCCGGTTATACCGTGCCATTTTGTTTTGTAAACACTTACCACCTGCCTTCACTTACGGTTTTCGCTCTTACACTTTTTCCGTTCTGACTCCACTGTCTCCGGGTTCTGTGTTGGTGTACTTACTGCCTCCTACCCGTGTCGTGTACCTCCAGAGTGTCGTCTGATGGCGTCCGCCTGCTATGCCGTGCCTTGTGTTTTTGTGAATACTTTCCACTTGGCTTCACTTTAGGATTTCTCTCTTTCAGTTTTTACTTTCTGACTCAACTGTCTACGGGTTTTGTGTTGGTATGCTTCTGCCTCCTACCCATGTCGTGCTACCCATGTCGTGTAACTACAGAGTGTCATGTGGTGACGTCCACCGTCTCCTGTGTCTCTTCCTCCCGTACTGTATTTTCTTCCTTTCCCTACAACAGGGGGGGGGGGGGTTGTTTGTATGCTTGTACAAAGACTTTCTCTTTCAATACTTGTCTGAACAGTAGTCTGTTTAGTGTTACGGCTGTAACTCTTAAGGTTTATTACGTTTGGACATATACTGTCTACGGGTTTTTGTATTGGTATGCCTATGCCTCATACCCATGTCTTGTACATAAGAGTGTCTTCGGAGGTCATCCACATGCTGTGCCGTGCTGTTGTTCTTGTACTACTTACATTGACTTCACCTTTCCCATGTTGTGTGCATTCAAGGTCGACATGACCTCTTCCTTTACCTGCCTGTGCATTTTAGACCCTCGACTGATACACTTGTAACATGTACTTCTTAATATGCACCGTACTGTTACGCTTTTTCCTATAAACTGATTTGTTTATTTGTGTCTTTTCTTGGTCATCTACTTTTGCTAAGGCTTTGGGGTTTTTAAGGTTTCTTGGATGTCCTGCCTCCAATTTGGGATTCAAGCCCTACGTTGGAAACATAGAGACTGCTACTAAATTGGGAGGTTGACGACCTCCCTTATAACCAAATAAGGAAAACCTCTTATTTGGTAGCAGTCTCGGAGTATCCAACGACAGAGTATCCCGCCCTCATGCCGATCCCCTGCCCATCCAATCTAAACTGATTACTTGATACCTCGATACTTTGGCAGGTCCTGGCGCAGGCTCATAGAACATGGAGCATGGCTTAGAGGAGAGCAGCTAGATTAAATGGGTAACTATAACAATTCTTTCTCTCCTTCGCTTTCTCTTCCTTCTTAGTCGTCTCGGAGTGTGTACAACGTGCCTAGTAGTGAATTGAGGTGCAACTCTAGAGATTATTTGGTTACTTGGTTTGACGTTGGTTCACTCATTGGTCTTCTCTCGTGTTGATTATTGCAATACCCTGTTGGTGGGTCTTCCAAATTATATTTTGAAGAAAGTTCAGTCTGTTCTTAACAGGGCCGCAAGACTAATTTTTGGTGTTCCACCTAGAACTCCTACTACATCTCTTCACATAGAACTGCACTGGCTGCCAGTAAGAGCAAGAATAGAATTTAAGTTGTGTTTGGTGACTTTTAAGGTTCTCAAATTTGGTGAGCCTAGGTACCTTGCGGAGCTGCTCAGGCGCCCACCGGCACACCATGGTGTAGTTGTGCGTCATGACAATGACCCTTTTCGTCTTGATGAACCAAGGGCTTTCCAGCAGTCTTCTTTCTTTGAGAGGTCATTCTCCTACATGGCTCCGAGGTTGTATAACAGGTTTCCCGCTGTCCATGAGACAACTGAGTTCTGTTGAATGCTTCAAGAGACAACTTAAGACTTTTCTCTTTGAGAGAAGCTATGATCTTGAGAGAGGTGTCATGACAGATGGCTAAAGAGTTTAGGCTATTTTGCCACTGCTAGTGATTGTTAAATGTGTGTTGTATATAAGCCTTCTTTTGATGCATTGATTTTTGTTCTTTTTTCTTTCTCTTTTCGAGCGCTAGTGAATTCTTCGGAAAAATTGGCGCTTATGAGAAATAAGTAACATGCTTATTATTATTATTATTTACTTCGCGTGAGTACCGATAAATCAGCCCGCTGTGGTAGCGGCTGAGATCATAAGCCCTACGTTGGATACTCCGAGACTGCTACCAAATAAGAGGTTTTCCTTATTTGGTTATAAGGGAGGTCGTCAAACCTCCCATTACCCCCCCCCCTCCCTCTTTTTTCTTTATTCTCTTTGTCTAGTTCCCTTTTCGCACCCTCACCCTCGTTATTATTTGTTCTGTTTCCACATTATATCTACAGTTTTCTAGATTTTGTTTTGTATGGCTTGACCCTCCATCTCATTTATAAACCCACAAAAGTTTTGATTACTATCCCCCATCGTAGAATGGTTTACTTTGTACTTTGAGTCTTCCGTTCTCAATTCTTGCCCACTCCCCCACCCCTTCCCACTTGGTGTTGCTATATATTTACCCTTTCCAATCTTTTTCTACACTCCCTGCTCTACTTACTTTCACCATTTACCCACATATATAAAACAAATTGGCCATCTATCTTCTTAAATTTCTTCCAGCCTTACCTTGTACTTACCCTTTGCTTTCCCAATCCACTTATCGAATGTACTCCACCCCATTTTCCCCCCCGGATAGCTTCTTCCGCTACGTACTTATTTACCCCAAGTCCTGCCCTCTCCACTTTGTTCTGTATTGCTTCTAACTTTCTTGGTTATTCTACTGTGCATCCCAACGGCTCGAATCTACCACTCCTATTATTCAGTGGTATTCAAGAAGTTCATTTATGTATGGTTAGTATTGTCTGCATCCTACTTGTTTATGCGTAATTGCTGGACTTGTTATGACCATCATTATGATATATTGTCGTATTAATGCTACTCGCAGTTAACACTTTCATCTTTTAGCCTTGGTAATGAAGTTATTTTTTACGTATTGCATGTTAAGTATTGCATATGGTATGGGAGGGAGAAGAAGAAAAGTAGTGGAGGAGGAGGTGGGGATCAGGAGGTCAGAAGTGTGGGAAGCCATGAAAAGAGTAAAGTTGTTGAGTAAAGATGGGACTATGAATGAAGAAGTGCGGGAGAGGGTACAACAGGGGAAGAGGGTTCTAGGAATGCTAAAAGCAGTAACAAGAAATAGGGTGGTCAGTATGGAAGTGAAGAAGTCCTTGCATGACAGTGTGGTAATCCCGACACTGACTTATGGAAGCGAAGCATGGACGTTGGTTGAGAGACTCAGACCAAGAGTGAGAGCAGTGGAAATGAATTACTTAACCCGGGAACTGCGGGAAGACTCTTAAGAGTCGGGGGGGAAAAAAATCAATTTAAAACACCAATTTTTTTTTTTTTTTTTTTTTTTTGCCCCTGGGCCATGCAAAATATCACTCCTCTACCTCCCCTCCTTCCCCACTATCCTCCCCTTCTTCAGTCATCACCTATTTTCCCTGTTATTCTCTTATTCTGTGGTATATTTTCGTGCTAACATTAGCGAGTTGCAAGCAGGGCAATTTGTTAGTAGTCTTGGCAAATCCAACGTCAAGGCTATTAACCTAATTGCAATGACGACTTGTCTATTTTGACTGCTATGTCGTCATTCCAACCGCGGTTAAAAAGAAAACGTCTAGAGTCTACTCCTTATCTTGCTCTAGGAGACGTTGTACATTAACCAAAACTACCACCGAAGGTGAAAAAAGCATTAGAAGAGAAGAAAAAGGGGTTTACCTTAGTTACCGCTCAAGGCCCATCCCGTGTTCCGTCATGCGCCGATCCCTGTCGAACGTGCGCATAAGCGACCCTCTCTTGCTATCATTTTTTCACGCGTCGCCATTGTTGAAGTCCACTTTTGTTGTGCTCCTTCAATTCACCCTGTTTTAGGTTCGTTTCGGCTCTTCTGGCCTTCTTTTTGCTAGACAGATGTTACGTGATCTAGGACACACCTAAATGGGCTCCTCAGTGTGTTTAATGGAGACGCGTGTGGAAATAGCTACCGAAGGTACGGGGGCGCTTGGCGTTCCCCGTCTATATGTTTTCATTCTTTCTCTTTTCATATTCTTTTTTCCTGTTAGTCTGGGCATAGTTTAGCTTTTAGCTTCAATTAGCCTAGCTTGTTTATCATTCAGGAATTGCTATGCCCTTATGAGTTCTCATTTTTTCATAGCCTAGGTGTACAGTTGGTTCACAATCTGAGATTTCGTGGTGGCGGTGCTGTTTGTAGTGTTTGTGTCAGCCGCCTAACTAGCGTTATTCCCGAGTCCCCCCTTTCGAGCCTTCACTGTGTCTCAAGGGCCTGGGCGCTTAGTGGTTCGTGATACCCAGAGGTACCCCACGGGGGCCTCTCCCTCACTCCACAGGGTTTTTCGCCCCTGACACATTCTCTACTCGCGGCTAGGCCACCCTTTTTCTCACCAGTTTCATTACTGGTTTTTTGTGTTCCCTTCCTGTTTTCACCTCCATCCTTTCATAACTTTTGCCCGATTGGGGTACCCCACAAGGGCCCCTGTTGTGCCAAACCACCCAACCTGCCACTTCTCCTCATGGGCTTTGCTCTATCTCTGTGGGTTGGGTGGTTCCCAGGGGATGTGCCTCCTCTCCCCTGGTGTGCCTTCCTTGCCTCTCCCTTGACCGGTCGAGTCAGGATATATCAAGGAAGACACTGCTCAGCTTGATGGTCACGGTCATCATCGCTTGGAGTTCATAAGGAGTTGACGCTTGTTGCGGGCCTTTTTTGGTTTTCCTAGACGCCCCTCTCGCTTGTTCGGCACCGGGCCCTCTTGGCCGTTCCCGCAAATTTGCGGAGTGCTCGATTCGGCCCTCTGGGTCGTTTCGGCTCCCCGCAAATTTGCGGAGATCGCTGGGGGGTCGCGTGGCGAAGTGGGGGGTTTGTGTCGGTACGGATCTACCTCCTTTGGCCCGCAATTTTGCGGTTATAGTTGGCTTTCACTGTTGACCCTCTTTTGTGTCATATTGTTGCCTGTTACTATATTGGTGTCTACACTTTATGGTGTTTGGGCCCTGCATGTGAGGTGTTGAGTGGTGTTTAACACTTTCTCCATCTTTGCAGGTTCAGCTTGTGCTCTTAAGCATCGCCCGCCCTCATCGCCTCCTTCAGTGTTCCCGGTTTCGAGTGAGTACGCCTTCCAGTTTGCATGTGTCTTCTTGTTTACCCATGCTCATTCCCTGGTTTTTATCGGACATTCTCTTCGCTGACTCCGTCACCGTGCTGCTTATGCTGTGTGTTCTTCCATTGCAGGTGTGATGCCTTGCTTTCGCCAGGGCTGTGGCTCCCCATGTTTGGAGTGCCACCGGTCCTGCCTGCGCCACTCCCAATGTGTGTCCTCTACGGCCTACCTCCCTGCGCTGTGTGGCCCGTGCATGGACTTGGTGGATGTTGTGGACCTTCGCCCTGGTTCCTCTGACGCGGCGGCGGCCTCGGCATCCCTTCAGTCCGTGTGGGCGGTGGTCTCCCACCACATTCGATCTGTGGGCCATCGCTCCCCGGCTTTTGTGGATGACCGGATCCGTGTGGCCCTGGGCATCCCTGACCCGTCTGGGGGCCGTTTACCTGGCCCTCTTCCTGCTCGGGCCCGTCTGCCTGGGTCCCGTGGTCGGTCGCCGCATCGTCGGGATGATCCTCTGCTCCGTCCACGCTCTCGCTCTCCTCGTCGTCCGTCCTCTACTGCCCCTCCTCGTCCTCCTGCTGGCCTTGACTCCGGCCGTCGCCCTCGTCATGGTTCTCGCCCTGAGGCCAGGGTTAGCGTCTCTGCCCCTGTACGCCCTCCCCTGGCCTCTCCGGATCGGGGCTCTACTACTTTCCGCCCGCTTCCCCTGCACATGAGGCGTCCTCCTCCTGTGTCCTCCACGCGAGCGGAAGTCCATACTGTAGCTGGCCCTCTGCTCCCTCCTCCTACTCTGTCCAGGGGGGAGCGCCAGGTTGTCGTTGCTTCTTCTCCTACTTCTCCTGCTTCTGTGCCTCTTCTTCCTTCGCGGTCTCGTCCCAAGGTGGTGGTTCCTCCCTCCTCCTCCTCGGTGTCGGGCCGCCCTGTTCTCTCAGCCCCGGGGATCCTTGCTCTGTTTCCCCCCGCGGCTCCTTCTGACCTCCTTTCGCCCGGCCAGCCTTCCCCCTCCCGTCATCCTACTCCTCTTCCTTCTTCGATCCCTGACCTTCGACTTCCGGCTCCCCGAGTGGGTACCCCGCCGCTTGACTCGGTAGAGTATAGCGAGGTTTCGGGGTCCCCTTTCTCGGGGGCTGACGTGTCGCTGGAAGAGGGGGAGGATGATGTTTCCCCCTCGGGCGTTAGTGAGCGGGGGCGAGACCCTCTGGGACGCCACGGCAGTCGTCGCTCGCCTTCTTTGGGCCGCGACGCTGCTGTTTCGTGTCATGGGTCTCGCTCTCGCTCACGCTCGCCCCTGCGGGCCGAACATTCTTCGGGGGGTTCGCCTCTCTCGGATAGATTTTCGGCTCTGCAGGGGTGGGTTGTGTCACACTTCGACGCGCGATTGGAGGCGATGCAGGAATCCCTCTTGTCGCGCTTCTTGGCGGTGACACAACCTCAGCGCCTCACCCAACCTGCCCCTGCTTTGGTCCCCCTCCCCTCTGCGGTGGACCACATTCCCTCTCGCCCTGCTTCCCCTCCTGCCCGGTCGTCGGCTAGCACTGCTCCTGCCCTGGCTCAGGTGGTTCCCCCTGCTGTCTCCCATGCGGGGGTCCTCCGTCTGCTGGGGCAGGGTCCGCGCTTGCCCCCCATCCAGAAGGCCAAGGTCCCGTCGAGGACTATGCCTCTCCTCTATGGCTCCTTGGCTGTTTGGAAGGGGGTGCAGGCCTCCCACCCGGAGCGTGCTACCGATTTACCGTCCGGTGAGAGGGCCCTACCTTTGGGCTGGTCGGTCCAGCTAAATGATAAGATGCAGTTTAGGGCGTTCAGGGTGGATGGTCAGGTGGCCGACGTGGAGGTTCGGGCTTACCCGACGAGGACTGACCTTCAGTACTTTTCGGTTAAGCCCAAGCCCCCGTCTGCTCCTCGTACTAAGCTCTGGTCAGACTTCAGCCGCCAGGACATCCTTCAAGATGTTCAGTCCCTCGCTGTTTTGACGGGACTGTCCTCCTATGGGACAGGTTTGAGCGACGACGGTAAGCCTGGCTTAGCCGTCGTCCTTGATAATCCTCTCCCATTGGAGGCCTGGTTTGCTGAGGCCTTAGAGTTTGCTACCCGTTCCGTCGACAGATCGTCTTCAGTCCCTCCCCCAGAGTCGTCACTGCTCATGCCTCCTCTTGTGTCTGTCGCCGGATTGGATGGCAAGTTCTGGTCCTGGATTAGCGCTCCCAAACTTGAAATTTGTGCTATTGCTAACCCGTTCTTTTCCCACCCAGATAAGTCCTCTGTCGACAGGGATTTTACCTTGCGACAGAGGGTGGCGAACTTATTTTCTTGTTTTTTAGGTTCCCTCCAGACCTCTGTTCACCACCTGCGACTTATCGAGGCGACTGCACCTGGCGATCTTCGCGAGGGTTTGGACCACGTTAGGCGGATCCACCTTCAGCTCGCGGTGTCTTTGGTTCCCGAGCTGAAGGCGGTTTTGTGCGAGGCTACTCGACAACGCCAAACGGTAAGGTCCTCGTTCTGCCGGAAGGCCCCTTTGGATATTCGTCAGGGTTTGTTGTACTCTGAGTTATATACATCGGGGCTGTTCGCGCAGGATGCTTGGGAACGCTACGCTTCTCTGTCAGCGGACCCTGCTTACGACACGCAAAGACGCGCTGTGTCGCGACCAGGGTCTTCGCAGTCCCGTCCTTCTGCCGGTCCTCCTCGGAGTGCTGGTGCCGCTGCTGCTGCCAAGAAAGGGCGCAGGAAAGGGAAGTTGCCGGCTAGAGCGTCGGTTCCGCCTCGCACTTCTGCTCCTGCTCCCTTTCATCCCCGCCGAGAAGGGGCTGGCCAGCCTTCCACTTCCGGCCGCACTTCGACGGGGTCCGACGCACGACGGACAGGGGATGGGGTGTCCCGCCCTTTTCGGCGAGGTAGGGGGGGTAGAGGTGGTCAACGAGGGTCTTATGACCGCAAGGACCGTACCGGGGGACCCTCCACGTCAAAAAATGTGTAGGTTCTCCGGGTCGGTCTCCTCCTTGTTCTCCTTCTCGCCTCGCCGACCGGGTCGCTCACCTCATCTCGGGGGCTCCCACAGGTTGTTTTCGCCCTTGCGCCCTTCGATGGCCGCGAGGGACGTGGGGGCGAAAGATTGCACGGAGGGGTCTAACCTGGAGATGGAAGTCCAGACCCCCACTCAGCTCTTGTCAACGAAGCCGGCCTGTCTCTTCGGAGGTGGCCGCCGTGATTACATCCATGCACGAGCAGGGAATCGTCAAGGAGGTGAAAGCCGGTCACCCGGTTTTCCTCTCCCGTGTATTTCTGGTACCGAAGAAGGACTGCGACGCGATGCGACCGGTGGTGGATCTGTCGGCCCTCAACGGGCACATCGTGAACACGCGATTTCGGATGCTAACGGTGCACCAGGTACGACTGGCCCTGCGGCCTCTGTCGTGGGTAGTGTCGCTGGACCTCAAGGATGCGTATTAGCACGTCCCTATACATCCTCGTTTCCAGCGATTCTTGGCCGTTCGGACTTCCGATCGCGTGTTCATGTTCGACAGGCTTCCCTTCGGTCTCAACATCGCGCAGCGGATCTTCTCGAAACTGGTGAAGCAGGCTCCAGATCCTGTTTTACTTGGACGATTGGTTGATAGTTTCAGACACCCTAGAACACTGCGTTCGCGACACCCTCACGGTAGTTCGACACATCACACAGTTAGGGTTCAACATAAACATTCCCAAGTCCCGCCTGACCCCGTCGCGTGTCGTGACGTGGGTAGGTCTCGAATGGGATCTGACACACGCTACGGTTACCCAGAGTCAGCCAAACGCGGTGAAACTTCGCAGGAAGGTCTTCGCCGTGTTGCACTCGGTCTCCCTCACGAGGAGGATCTGGGACTCGCTAGTGGGTTCCCTCAATTGGGCTGCTCTGACCATTCCCTTAGGGAGGCTCAGGCTGCGCCGCCTAATCCTCATGGGCAACAGGGTGTTTCCGTTGGTCCCTATGGATCGGCTCATCCCGATCCCGCGTTCCATTCACAGACACTTAGGCCACTGGGTTGCTCGGGGCACGCTCTCTGCGGCTGTGCCCTGGACCGCCCCCCCGCCGACGATCTGGGTGGATACAGATGCGTCGAGCGAGGTGGGGTGGGGTTACCAATCCAACCTGGGACATCAACAACACGGCAGATGGGTGGGACACACACACCTACACATCAATGCCCTCGAACTCTTGGTTCCCTTGTTCTTCCTGCGGGACCACGCGCTGGCCCTTCGGGGCCTGTCGGTGGCCTTCAGGATGGACAATCAGACGGCTGTCCACTGTATCCAAAAGCAGGGGTCCTCCAGGTCTTTGCCTCTGTTGGGGATCTCCGAGAAGTTGTTCTTCCTCGCGAACCGACACAACATCTCCCTGCACGCCTCCTACCTGCCCGGGTCTGCCAACCTGTGGGCGGACGCCCTGTCGCGAGGACAGGGCGTTCTTGTAGAATGGGCAATGAAACAGACTGTATTCGACGACCTCGCGGCTTCCTGGGGTGTTCCGGAGGTCGACTTGTTCGCATCGAAGGAGACGCGCAAGTTGCCTCGATACCTATCCCTCCGGACTCGTACTCCGGAGGGGGGTCCGGACGCTTTCATGGAAGACTGGAGCAGGTGGCAGTCGATATACATATTTCCGCCACCAGACGCACTGTTGATGTGCAAAGTCCTCGCGAGGCTGCGGCTGTACCACGGCAGAGTCTGGCTCATAGCGCCTCTGTGGCCGGCCCAGGCTTGGTACTCCCAGTTGAAGCGGTGGTGCCCGAGTCCGGTCCCTCTCCCTCTCTCACACTTCCACTTGAGCCAGGTTGGCGACCTACGGACCTCGTTGGCCTTCGCATCGTGGATGTTCGTGAGGCACGGTGGCTCCCGGTCCACGGACGGGACCTGACTGACTTCCTGAAGCGTTCATGGACGACTTCGACTTGGGGGACTTACGAGTCCCACTGGAAGTCTTTTACTAGGTGGATACAGGACACTCGCCAGACTGTTAGCTCTCCTTCCCTCGTCCTACACTACTTGTTTCACCTCTTCCGTACACGTCGCTTTCAGGTCAACACTATACGTAACCACTTGTCTGCCATCCGGGAGGTCTTTGAGTCCGTCACTGGGCTGGTCGTTCCTCCGAAGGAGCTGGATTCCTTCATGAAGGCTGCCTTCCGGGAACGACCCCCTCCGCGCCAGATCCCTCCTCAGTGGGATCTGGGGCGTGCTCTGGACCTTCTGGCTTCACACACATATACACAGGACACTACACCGGTTCAGTTGCTGGAGCGTACTCTCTTCCTTGTCGCTCTGGCCACTGGGGATAGGGTGTCTGAACTAGCTGCCATGTCACGGTCCCAGGAATGCATGCGATTCTCCCTGTCACTGAATGTCGTCACGTTGGCCCCCTCCCCTCATTTTGTTGCCAAGAATGAGAGAGAGACCCACGTTTTCAAGCCTTTCACCATCCAGGCTTTGAAACGTGGGCATACTCACCATGTGTTGTGCCCGGTGCAGGCCTTGCACTCTTATGTTGAGTCTGTGGCTCCGTCTTCGGGGACTGCTGTGTGGGTGTCTCCTCGGACTGGTGGGAGGCTTTCGAAGGTACAGATAGGACGCCACATTTGTCGGGTTATTCGTGCCAGTAACCCTGCTTGTCGGGGTTCTGCGCACGATGTGCGGTCCTTTGCTGCCTCCTTACGGTTCCTGCAGACTCGTTCGTTGCCTGACGTCGCCTCGGCAGGTTTGTGGTCGTCTATCAATACCTTCATCTCCTCCTACCTCTCCATGTCCATTGTTAGACCCCCTCGGCCTGTGATAGCTCTCGGGCGTCGTGTTTCCTAGAGCTCTTGCGAGGTTGCCTGGTCTTCCCCCCTTGTCACTCTTTCTTTTACTTTGTTTTCTTTGCAAAAGGGGGGGGGGGAGTACGGGTTTGCAACACTGGATTACAAGTTTGGGATTATGTTCTATGTATACAGTACATAAGTGTTATTGCCTCCTTGAAAATGGTGTTTTCAGTTTGTGTTCCTTGTTTTTTGTTCAATTGGAAGAAAAGGGATTTTATGTACAGTGCTTTTTGGTTTAAGACAAGTCTATGATTTTGCATTAATATGAATGACGGGCACGTGTTAAAACTGCTCTTTTTAGCTACTCCTCAGTTTTTCACGCTTTATTAAACTCTCTTGTTTACCTTGTGTTTCTTTGTCATTCATACTTTTGTCTTATGCATTGGTTTTTTGGTATGTTGGGCTTGGATGTCCTCCTCCTATTTGTTATGCAGCCTTGACGTTGGATTTGCCAAGACTACTAACAAATTGGGAGGTTTGACGTACCTCCCAACCTACCAAATAGGAAAACCTACTATTTGGTAGTAGTCTTGGAAAATCCAACGTACATATTACCCTCCCTCACTCCGGACCCCTGCCCATCCGCGTTCTTCTGCTGGCGTGAGATGTGATAACAAGAGAGGGTCGCTTATGCGCACGTTCGACAGGGATCGGCGCATGACGGAACACGGGATGGGCCTTGAGCGGTAACTAAGGTAAACCCCTTTTTCTTCTCTTCTAATGCTTTTTTCACCTTCGGTGGTAGTTTTGGTTAATGCACAACGTCTCCTAGAGCAAGATAAGGAGTAGACTCTAGACGTTTTCTTTTTAACCGCGGTTGGAATGACGACATAGCAGTCAAAATAGACAAGTCGTCATTGCAATTAGGTTAATAGCCTTGACGTTGGATTTTCCAAGACTACTACCAAATAGTAGGTTTTCCTATTTGGTAGGTTGGGAGGTACGTCAAACCTCCCATTGTCATCACTGTTAGCAAGCGAGTGCGAGAGAGAGAGTATCGATCGACAGTGTCTCTCCAGACTTGGGGAAAAGTGGCGGGAAAGGAGGTTGCCTCAGCCATACATTATGTAACTCCCGACCTGTATCGCCGATTTTGACCATCCAAACGCTGTTTCCACTTGTTTTATCGTTGTAACAGGTTAATACCTTTATAATCAACCTATAATAGGCGCATATGGAGAAGTATTAATGCTATTTATGGTAAAATAAATATTTTAGTGATGGAAACAGCTCAAATACATGCGCACAGGCAGAGGTGTCTCATACCCCCCATGTGCGGAGTTACATGGAGGGATATTCAGACTAATGAGGAAGTAAGAAGGAGGTGTGGTGTGGAGGTAGATGTGCTGGAAAGTGTGAAAAGGAACAACTTGAGATGGTTCGGCCATATGGAACGTATGGAAAGCGAGAGAATGACTAAGAGGGTGTACGAGAGCGAGGTGGAGGGACAGAGAGGGAGAGGTAGACCGAATGAGAGGTGGAAGGATGGAGTGAGGAAGTACATGAACGAAGGCGGTGCTGGTTGGGGGGAGGGGCGTCGACTGACTGGGGACAGAGGTGCATGGGGGCGGTTCGTTCGTGGCCACCCCTTCGGGGATCACGGCGTCAGGCAATAGATAGATAGATAGATGTTACTTCATGTAAAACTTCCCTATAACATTTAAGTTTTATTTATTACTAGAAGTAACAATGCCTTTATAATATTTACTTTTTACTTGTTACTCGCTTTCACACCACGATACAAGTAAAATGTTCTTTTTCATTTACTTTTTATTTATTGCAACAATTAACATACGTGTTTTTACTGATTGGAAGAAGAAACATTGTCATTATGATATTTATTTTGACTCATTACCGTTTTTCACATCACAGCCTTAAATCCAAAATTGCCCAAATATGTTCAAATGCTTTGGGATTTTTTATTTGTGTTATATGTGTATTTTTTTGTTTTTATAATTTGTGTTTACTTTTTATCTGTAACCTGCAACCTATAGTCTCAAAACCAATGCCAATAATAATAGTTAATATAATACATTGATATAACAACAATGTATATAGATATAGAGATGAGGAATATTTTTGAGTTTGTGATTATGTTTTTTACGGGGCGAAGCCACAAAATGTAATTTAACAGTATATCATGCATGTACTTTTTCGTTGTACAGTCAGCCCCCCCAATACGCGAGAATAGGGGCGACAGGAGGCATCGCGTATTGGGAATCCGCGTATTGTGGACCTAACTTTAAATAGGAATAATTAGATATGGGTGACATCTCTCAATTATGGCCTATTTTCAAAAATTTTGGCCTTATTTTCGACATTTTTGGCTCTACAGTACAGTCTATATCTTATATATAATAAGAACAATGAATACAAATATGAAACCTTACCTTAAAATTAGTAGTAGATAGGCTAGGACTAGGACTAGGACCGTAGGACTTCACGATTTTCTCCAACTTCTCCCTCCCTGACCAAATCGTACGAACAGTTTACTCTGACAAGCCTATTGCACAGTTTCCTTCTCCTTTTTTCTTGCGATCCAACACTTCCACCTTCATTTTGTGTGTTATCTTCTTATATTGGCGTGGCATGGCGAAAAAAGTGGCAGGCACTACAAACGTTTGGTCACTCCGCACGGCTATGAGCGCTTGAGCGGGACTGTGGGAGGGAGGGAGGGAGGGTAAGCGGGAGGGAAGGCAGGCGTATGCCCGTCTTCTTCTTTTTTCAGAGCTACTCCTGGGCCTCGCGAAACGTAGACGTGCTCGCGTATCAAGCGGGAATAGCGGATTTGGCCCCTTCTTAGCTCTCGATTCGTGTATTGTGGTACCACCTCGCGTAATTAATGTTTAATTAATTAATGTTATTTTCGAGGGGTCACTCGTGTATTAGGGTTTTCGCGAATTGTGGAATCGCGTATTGGGGGGCTGACTGTATGTGGATTACTACAAATATATTCTTGAATGTGTGTACGGTATTATAATTATGTGAATGTAGGTTAGCGAGTGACTGAGAGGGGTTTGATTGAATGTATTTCAGGATGAATACTTTTCCTAAAGCTTAACGTTATGGTAGGCTTATTTTTATTAAATTATAGCAACAGTCAGATTTATATTTTGACTGCCTGATAAACTGTTTGGGAGAGCAAATGTGAGTGAAGAAGATAAGTTGTGCAATCAACTATACGGGGATCAGCTCAAAGATAAACCCATTTTGAATCGAGAAGCAAAGAAAACTCTTCTCCCTTTTCTAACAACCTACCTCTGTGACCAAGTATTTTCAGACTAAGAAAATTAAAGCAAGAGACCAACTTGATCCCCAACATCCATCAACATAAACCTATATATACTTGAGAAGCTCAACAACAAAATGAGGCGGCATCATTTTCTTAATAATACATATTTGTTTTTCATTGCACATAGCCAGCTACTGTTACATAAATAAGATATCAAGTGTTACATACTAAAATATATGTATCTAAGTTACTGCCTTGAAAAATAATAATGAATTACTAAGAATCAATATAAATATACAGTATAACTTACCAATCTAGTATTTCAGGGTGTAGGGTCGTAAGGACGATGAAATATTGTATTTAGGGTCGCCATCAAAATAGTTTGGGAACCACTGGTTTAGACCCTTCTCTGGCAGCTCCAGACATTTTGGTTACAGTACGGTTGGGGCAATACGGAAAAAAGTACTTCCTAAGGATACCCCAGAACCTTTGGTCATAAGCAATGCTATGGTAGAGTGGTATGAATTGGAAACCAGTAACCATACCGAAGAGGGTTGGAGTAGAATGAGTACCATGGTTCTCCATTAGAACAAAGTGAAGAAGAGTTTCCTGATATAGTCCCTACTCAGAGCCTGCCTGGTGGCTTGGTGGGTGAACTTCAGGTATTTTCTTAAATCTATGCACGAGTTGCCAGACAAAATTGAACAGAAATTTACGTCTTTAGATAAAGCTATCCGAGATCTCCAAGTAGGTCTCTGGCTCCACCCATGTTACAATACGCAATACCAGACACAGTCCCACTGTCTCATTTACCTGTCCAGCTTAAACAACCTGCTCATGAAATGTTCAAGAAGCTTCCCCCTCTACTAATTGGTGAATCTCGATACTGGAAACAATTACCAGGGTAGCACCTACTAATGCTGACACAGGTCATTCAGACTTGGTGCCAATACCAAATGAGTGGATTATTAAAAGGGACGAGCTTAGGCATCTACATACAAAGATGCACAAGACCGATTGCTGGACGTAATAAAAAATTTACCACTATGCATTATATACAACTCCAACTCTATTCCCCAGGAGTTCTGGAAATATCTCAGATCTCCATAAGACTTTAAACTACGACAAAGAACCCATAGGTTACTGTAAAATTTTATCACACAACAACAACTTGCACAAGCCATGAGGCAAGTAGCAGATTCTATCCCTGAACAAAACTCTAGGTCTGCACTTCATTTTATCAGAAGAGCTTCACGTGGTAATTCTCGGATGACCACTGGGAATATCAAGAATGCAATTTTTAAGGCAACTAGAGCTAGACAGTATCCACTCACCCAATTGTCCAAGAATATACCCAAAGATATTGCTACTCCGGCTCTCTTCTCACCTCGATTCACATGCAGATTGTTTCCCCAAACGACCTGGAATAAGGTTCATGCTCTGTTGCTAAGCCCTCAGAGGGATATATTTGGGCAGTTTTCTGGCAAACAAGCTAACCCCTCCTCAGAGCTCAGTCTAACAATGGACAACTATCTCTAGAGTTAAAAAACATTGATGAACCAAATGTTGATGACAGACAATGTTGTGACTTAGGTGCCAGAAGGCATACCAGCTTCTCTATCACACATGTTCCTCTCCCCAAAAGGGACAGTCTACAACTAAAGCCTATGATAGACAGGTTCCTCCTCAACAAATTAATTCACAATATGAAGTTCAGGATGTTAACTATTTCCCAAGTAAACCTAATTCTACAACCAAGGTCTGAATACTTACTCTAGCTATAGAAGACTCCTACTGGCATATCACAATAGCAAGAGGTACCAAAAGTTCCTAGCTATCCCATTCAGAATCAAAGCGGCGATGTTCACCAGAACTCCTTTCAGCTTGATCATAGCTCCCAGAATTTTTCACCAAGATAGTGAAACAATCTCTCCTCCCTCTACTCAAAGACGGTGTAAAAATACTGCTTTACCTTCAAGATTGGATGATGCTGTGGTCTTCCCCACACCATTACCAAGAACAAACCTTGATAGTCATGCAACATGGGACAAAGTTGGTTTTCAGAGTAAAATTAGAGAAATAAAAAATCTCACTCCTACACAATCAGCAGAATGAATAGCATTAATCTGGGATACACAACTTCAGACTATAAAACAAAGTCCAACCAATGCCAAACGTCTTCAAATAAAACTGTTCAAAGTATTGCATACCAAGACTATAACCAGGAAACTTTGGGAATTCCCTATAGGCCCTCGAAACTGGGCTCAAAATTACAAGGCCCCTAGGCTTCCTCAGGTTGAAGGAACTAATCTGGCCAGGCAACAAAGCCTTCCCTCTAACACCTCACAATTCCCCTCTCTTCATCCCAAAGAGAATTTTACACCCTCTGTTGTTTGTGGTAAAACCTCAGGTAAAGGGGTCAGTGACACATTGGTCAGATCCACCTCCCACTCTATGGGTGGACACAGACATCTCGAGTCTGATAGGATGGGACTATCAGTCAACGGAAGGTCATCAGAATCACGGGAAAGGGACAACATTAAGTCAGTGTCACATAAATACCCAAGAGATAACAGTCCCTCTAATTTTCCCAGAGTTCATGCAATGTCATTGACCTCCAGGTCAATGGCACGCCGGATGGACAACATGACCACTGTAATTTGCTTGAGGAAACAGGTCCCCACCCGGGCCAGGTTTCCCCAAGATCTCTCGGGAAAAGACATGCTTTCTAGCCCAAAAACATTCCATATTAATCCATGCAACATATCCACCAGGGATCTCCAACCTGTGGACGGATGCTCAGTCCAAGGGAAAGATTACCTCAGCGGAATGGGCTTTCAAACAAAAAGCAGCCAACCACTTAATTCTCCCAATTTTTACACCAAACTGATCTGTTTACATCTCGTAAAATCAACGAAGCTCCAGTCGTACATATCTCGGAATGACATAACACGAGAAAGGGGCCCAGATGCCCTCACAGTGAATTGGAACAGGTGGACATAGAATTTGATGTGAGAATCATTCATCACCTCAGGTTTTTCCAGGGTCAAATGGGCCGGGTTGCCCCTATGTGGCCTACTCAAGTATTGCACACTCAACTTACTCAGTGGTACAAAAACCTCTGCAACCCCCCCCCCCTGCCCCCATGTCCTATTTCCACTCGAAAGAAATTGGAAACCTGCAGACCTCGCTCAATTTTACTATGTGGACATTCTCAAATCCAAGTGGCTACCGTCCTACGACAAGGAAATCACGGATACGCTCACTAATCAATACACAGCATCAACTTAAGACAGTATAGTTCACACTGTAAACAATTTACAACTTGGAGTGTAGAGTCAACCCAGCAGTTTCCATCGGTTGCTTTGTTACCGAAGCACCTAAATTGCTTAATTGGTTTTTAAAAACTAACAGTGAACACACTTATAAACCACGTATCGGCAGAAAGCAACCCTTCTTGTCTCTTACTGGTTTATCTTTGCCCCAGAAAGACGAACATGGTTTTATGTAGGCTTGCTTTAAGCTCAGAGCCCCAAATCGTCATTTGCTTCCTCAATGGTCAATCACGAGGGTCCTAACTTTGTCACAGTCTAGGTCTTATCCTGTGAGACCAAATACAGACAAGAAACTTAAAAAAGTGTGTGTCTCTGATGACCCTGGCTACTGTCCATAGGGTCTCAGAATGGACAGCCATGGCAAGGCCCACTAACTGTCTATGTTTTTTGCCCCCAATAATAATTCTGTACATATGGTTACTGCACCAGATTCATCGCAAAAATGAGCACCAGGAACATATCCTTACACCTTTCTTTATTCCTGCCTTGAAAAGAGCAAAGATACTCCATGCTCTATGCCCTGTTAAGTCACTATATACCTACTCCAAGTCTGTTATTCCTAGGAATATGACACAATTGTGGTTCCCTCCAGAAGGTTCAATAAGGTCAGGAAAGAAAGTGTTAGCAACCTTTATTGCAGATATAATTAAGGAAGCTGAGCCTCAGTTGATTGCATAAAACCCATGATATGCACATATGGGCCACCACCAGGAGTTTTCCCCATTGGTTTTTCAGTGAAGGATATAACTCAGACGGGTCTTTGGTCCTCTAACACGGAGTTCCCTAGCCATATGCTTATCGGTACATCTGGATAAGACACAAATTACCAAGCATAGCGTTGAGGCTGAAACATGCCCACTGAGGCCAATAAGTAGATGGATATATTTGTTCAATGCTTTTATTGGGAGGTTTGACGTACC